>JAGFPH010001434.1:253306-285455 GCA_018207615.1 Philaenus spumarius
CCTAACTACAACTCACTATCAATAATAGCAATGTCAGGTTAGGAAATAAACGAACAATGGAACAGCTGACTTGTTTTATGTTTAAAAGTCAGCACATGAATAGTATATAAACATTTTTGCCTATAATGAAACCACTGTCAAGGAAACATTAAATCCCATTTGATTAACATTGCACTTTGCCGCATACGTGCGGCAAACATCTACTTTGGGTTCTGTCAGTAGTGTGACAAGAGCTACTTTTCATAACAATCGTAGAAAATTAATATTTGATTTAACACAGTACAGAACATTTAAGAGAATAATTACTTTATTCTCAAGTATTAACTGTAGATTGCCACGATGTGTAAACTACATTTATATTCCTTTATTTTGTATACAGATTTATTTGTTTTAAACGTAATACATTTATTTATATTTTGTGTTATTATGAATATGAATTATCAATTAATAATCACCTCCCTCCGAATACGTTTATTCAAACAATCTATATTGTACTACTGTGTTGCGAGTTCTCTTTCTAGAGAAAAAATAATGTCTTGTGTTTGTATAACATCTTTATCTTCACTTGTTGTTACTGTGTCAAAATTAAGTAATGCCTTAGAAAATTTACAAACTAGCATTTATTTTTAGCTATTATTAGCAACCAGCAACCATATCAACCAGTTCACAGTAATAGAATGAAGTTCATTAGATGACTAGCTTTAGTAACTCAAAACAATTTCATATTATTAAACCTGCTAATTAAATGTATTCTAAACCAAATGAATGGTTGCAAATATGATTAGCTAAAAAATGTAGCGAACAATATTTTCTGTTTCCCAAACCAAATGGAAAACACGCAAACATGTAGACAAGGCAAAGTACTGAAAAATAAATAAATGTATGCCTACAGCTCCGATTTTGATGCAGTTTTCTGCATCGTGTTCAGAAAAATACCAGGAAAAAAGTGTACATATGACCAGTTTCGGGAGAAAGCGGAAATGCATAGCCTAATTAAAGTGCATCAAAAGTAGCTACATAATTTTTTCGAAACCTCTAAAAATAGATAAAAAACCGTAAAAATCAGTACTCGAGGATTTTTGGGAGCGCTGATCTCATTTCTGACCATACGAATGCTCCCGGTGCACCAGGGGGGCTTTGGGGGTTGATGGGGGGAAATTTGTGAAGTTGCGATAGACTTGAAAATTTCCTATCGGGGGTTTTTGGAGGCGCTGATTTCATTTCTGACTATGCGAAATGCCCCCAGTGCACTTGAAAATTTTCCCCTCATCACCCCCCACAGTCCCCTTCCCGGTGCCCCGGGAGCTTTTCGTAGTCAGAACAGAAATGAAATCAGCGCCCCCAAAAACCCCCGAAAGGAAATTTTTAAGTCTCTGTCGCAACTTCAAGTTAGAAGAACGTCTTCTTCAGTCAACATCTCGAGAAACACTGCCTAGCTAGAGTGGACACAAAACAATGATAAACATTTGTTTCTATGTTGTTTCGGAACAGTTTGCAAACAGTTGCGAAACAATTTGAAAACTGTAGACAAACATGAACGAAGAAACAACAAACTGTTTGCAAGTGTAGACTAGGCTTGAGAGAAAAAACTTCAAATATAATGTCCATATTTTGACAAATATAAATTGCCTAAAAAGTAAATACATAAATAAAATCATATGCAGTTTTACTGTTTATTTAGTAGACAGCAATTCATTTTATAAATAAACAAATCGTCCTACCTAAAGTGTACCATACGTTACATTCAATCGTTTACGTTAATTCTGCGGACGATGCCTGAGAAGCAGGCAGATGTAATTCGTAGGCTAATGATTATTAATAAGGGGTTTATAAAAGAAGCCGAATTTATCGCTTATTTTGAAATTGCATTCTTCAATTATTTGTTTTGTCTTGCTGCTACAATTAATTTAATTTCTAGTGAAAACCATTCCTGCGCTATTGTTCTTGACAATTTGTGGCAGCTACAATTAAAGTAATCAGTAACTGAACAGTAGTTTTCACAAGAAAACTGAACTTACAAATTATTATTTCACATTTTACGAGGCATTTATACAAATAAGATGTCTTCAGCTCCTCGATATTACAAATACGGTTTTGATAGTCCATTGTTAGCAGCTGTGTAATTTTTACGCTGAGAATGTTGGGCTCTGTATGTAAACCCATAATTAATATTTTCTTTCAAAACACAAATGGGATAACACCTTCTACGTCGAGGAGTTTAAATTTATTATTTTTAGCTGCCCGATCCGGCTTTGCACGGATAGACAAATCTAAAATTTCGAATGTTTTGAAAACCTTTCTTAGTGAGTACTAGGGCCCTAGAGGAATCTACCTATCAAATTTCATTCGAATCCGTTCGGTGGTTTTTTTTAGTAACTTTGACCCCCCCCCCCCCCAAACACCCGCCTAAAATTTCTATTTTTTTTAAAACCTTTCTTAGCGAGCACCTACGGCCTTAGAGGAAGCTACATACCAAATTTCATTCCAATCCGTTCGGTGGTTTTTGAGATTATTTATATATAGATAAGTTTTCGTTCAGAATATTTATGTCAGCATTGAGTGGAACATCAAACGCATATCAATCATATTCCACATTCTACGGATTCTGCACAACTTTACCACAACGTAATGTTCATTAAATACTCTGGACATTGTAAATGTTGTTTTCCTACAGCTACTTAATAAAGTTCGTTTTTGCACACTCACAACAGTGCGCAAACTAAACTACATGTGGTCAGCGTCAAGTAATTTATATCTCTTTGTTTTACTTTGCGCCATATTGTGCAAAGTAAACAGCTAATGTAGTCAATTTTTTGAAAATTATTATTGCTATGGAACTAACCTCTGTAAAACATCTTTTTAAAAACTAAAACACTAATTTAAAATGTAGCTTTAGGAAAAACGTTGTCTGTATTACTGGTGCAAAGTTTACTTTGTCACCATCAATAAACTTTAAAGCCCTCGGCTGCGCCTCGGGAGTCAAATGTTTATCTCGTGCGACAAACTCAACTTCGCACCCTAGATACACAAAGAACCATATTCATCAATCAAATGCTACAACTTACTTTTCCTTTAGCTGGTCGAAAGGAATCATCCTTCAAAACTTGGCCTAAAACTGCTTATATATTTGCTTTAGCTATTTTACGACCTAGGGAAATATTTCACCGTTTGTGCTAATAGGCTATTGACGTAAATAACGGTTATTAATAAACAACAGCTGTTCGGTAATCATCTGTTGCCTGAATCGATTGTTGGCAACTAGGATGCTTGCACTTAATGTCGTAACCACATTTTGAAATAATAAATTGTATTCTATTCAACGAATGTAGCTAGATCGTGTACAACCATCTGATGTGCTGTTTTGGGTTTCTTTGTAAAATGTTTTATTTTTGAATTGTGGAACCAAATGTATGGAAAGAACATTGTTTATTTATAACCAATATTTTATAATATAGCGAATACTGTAATGGATCGTAGGATGTTCTAACAAAGGTAACCTCGGTCAGACATGCCATTCTGAGGTGTCGCCGATACTTATTAACTATGTACAATGTTTAACGTTAAGTGGTACAAGGTCTGGTTGCTATGACAACGCTGTGCTAACAGCATGGTCACTGGTCAGCGTTACCAAATATAGATGCGTGTTAAACTTTTATTATTGGCTTCCTTTTTTGTCAAGCAGTTTCTCTCTGGCATCTGGTTGAACTGAATTCTTTTGGAAATAACTAAGAAATGTGAATGTTTGGTAAGAATTACAATGCATACTTGATTATAAAGGGGCGAACGTTTATGAATGCTTTTAAAAAACGATTTAACTGATGTTTATGCAAAATTCGACAAACGTTATTTACTATGTTTGTTTTGAATAATACAGGATGTCTTAAAAGTATGTGAAGGGCGTTAAATTTTTTTAAACATTGCACATTACGCAACTTGTTGCATCGTTTCTTTACCAAAAAAACTAATTTTAGAAGCAATTATAATTTCGTTATCACATCAGGAAAACGGCCCGCAAGGAGTCGGAGAGAAATCTTAACTATTAGCAAAGGTCGAGTTGTACATCAAATTGAAGGTCTATCTTGGGAGAACACAATACCGCAAAGCAGGCATCAAAGGGTTCACACAACACAAAATGGCAACCATTTAAAGTTACAATATTGGGCTTTTTGTAAATGGTTTAATTTTACTATTGGGATAAGATTTAAAAGTAAAACTCCGACAATCCACGCTAGCAGAAGGAACAGTTTTTTGGATAGTGAGTGACTTATCGCCTTCAGTGGGAAAGGTCTACGAGGAGGATGAGGAACGGTTTTTATTAAAAATTTAAAATTTTTGAACAACAAAATGTTAAAAAAAACAACAATTAGGGCTTACCAATAATCTTTCATAACAGCTTAACGTTTTTTAAAAATAAATGCTCAAACTATTTTCCTTCTGCAGATTGTCAGTGAGCTAGACGGGTGTAGTAGCCATTCACAACGCTCTAAAGCATCTCAACAGGTAATTTGTCTTGCTTTAAAAGCAAATACCAGTAAGTAAAAATAACCACTTCTAAATGCCCACCCAATATTGTAAGTTTAAACGACCGCCATTTTGTGTAGGGTGAAACTTTTGATGTCTGATTTGCAGATTCACGTTCTTCTAAGATATACCTTTATTTTGATGTACAACTCGACCTATGCTCCTATTTAAGATTTTCAACAGACTCCCTGCGGGCCGACCCTCTGAGATGATACAAAAATTATAATTGCTTCATTTTTTTTTTTTTTTTTTTTTTGTAGAGAAACGATTTATCTAGTTTTTTGCGCAATCTGCAAATGTTACAAAAATATAACTCCGTTCACAGACTTTTGAGACACCCTATATATATATATATATATTTATATAACTCTAAATGTAAAGCCGAAAACAGTGAGACGGTAATAAAGAGATTAAACAATAAAAACATAGTATGTTAAATTATATTTATAGTTCAAAGGTTATTATTTTTAATTTGTAATAAATTACCTGCTTACACGCTTCCTTAGCAAGGGTTAAATTTATTAAATTACAAGTGAAAAAACATGGACCAAGACCGGGATTTGAACCCAGGACCTTTGCCTTTCCGGGGCAACACTCTACCACTGAGCTATCCTGATCCTCCAGATATTGGTCGATGTTATCTCACTTGTACGGTTTTTACTGCATTTATGAATTAATAGACTGAATACCTCCCTACCTAATAGGGTAGAGTGTTGCCTCGGAAAGGCAAAGGTCCTGGGTTAAAATCCCGGTCTAAGTCCATGTTTTTTCACTTGTAATTTAATTCAAAGGTTATATATCACTTTATTTTATTTATTTTTATGCATTTATTACAAATACCTTCCAATACATGTTTTATAATTCAGTTTGCAATAAAAATAACATTTTTAATTTGATAAACAAGGCCAAGACCATATGCAAAAAGTTGTGGCCAATAAAAGTAGTAAATTTTATCCTCAGAAAACAAGTCCTTTGGTCATCAGAATTAGGACACATTGTTCCAGGACACCTAGGATACGATGCAAAGTGGCGAGCGGTAAGAGATGGGAGGCGGGCGGCACGGGATGGGGTTTCCTTGTTAAACACGTGTCGGTGGTTACGATAGCAGCGGTAGGAGATAATGCTCGTAGCAGACCGCCGCTCTAGATCAAACCCAAATAATAGATAATTTATGGCTAACGCTAGACGCTCACCATTTTCTATACTTCCATCAAACATATGACATTTATTTATTTTTATACATTTATACCTTAATACAACCTAACGTCAACCTGAATAAAAAATTTCAAGAAATTCTGATGGTAAAATAAAAAGTTGATAGTTTTTCGGAATTTTGCATTTTGTTCGATTGTTTATTTATCGTTTAAACCCAAGGATTAACATTTTCTGATGTGGGACTCTTTACTATTGTTATTTTCACAGGAAGTATAGAATTAAATTTTAAAAATACTCCCTCCCCGGGTTACACCTTAATTTCTGGACACAACTAAAAATCTCTTAGGCCTATGGTCGAAAATATAAGCCTACATTGTGATTTGCCAACAATGGAAGTAGGTACCCTCTTATTTAATAAACCATGTTTCACTCTATGTAACATGCAATCAAATGTACTTATAGACATTCTAGTATACTGGTAGAATCGCTCTTCGTCTCATCGCAGTTCTCTAAACGGGGGCGATGAAACTGCCCCGATATAAGGTACGTTTGAAATGATGAAACTGCCCCGCTCATTAAAGAGGATCAAGAAGGGTCGTCTCGCCAGAGCAGAAGTGCTGAAATTGCACCGAGCGCTTGTCCCTGCGTTATTATTTTCGTACCTGCGTCCTGTCAGTGTCTGCAGTCTTCTAATAACTGCCACCAATATCAGGAATTACTAGCTGATAAACTTTAGCGTAATACAATCGTTTGTATTATTAGGGGTTAGGTTGTCGACGGCAGTTTTAGAAGACTGCAGTCACTGACAGGATGCAGGGACAAAAATAATTCACTTTTTTCCCCAGTCCCGTAGCGATTCCCTAGCCGGAACATTGGGGCAATTTCAGCATTTCTAGTCTTGCGAGACGACCCTTCCTAATCCTCTTTAATGAGCGAGGCAGATTCGCCGTTTCAAAAGTACCCAAAATGTCGGAGCAGTTTCACTACGCCCCTATAAACAGGTGGTGGTGTTCTTCATACCTTAGCGTATTACGGTTAATTTTGAACACGTCCCAACGCCTTTGTTGTGGTCTTAACTTGCTTAAACGATTAAAAAGGAGGCTTCTCACTCAATATTTTTGCTAACACTGCCCCTCACCCGACACTGAGCAGAGTAAAGAAAATTAAGCGTAGTACGTCATTAGTTCATTATTTGGCCGCTTGTATAGTAGCCACATCGACGCTCGTTGCAACGCCACTTGTACATGCTTGTATCGCAGCTAAGTCTTTACACTACAGCCGGATTCTGGACTGTTGTCCGCGGACGTCTATAGTGGAAAGTAGTGTACCACAGTAGTCTACAAGTTCTCATACGTCCAGTGTGAGTTAATATGTACTCTCGTCAGACTGATGGGAAGAATTGTAGACAAAAATGTGGTGAAAAAGTTTATGAAAAGAAAATTTAGAGTACATGACGGCTTTTGGACAGAAGAATATAACAAACTTTGTATAAAATTAAAAAAACTAACCTGAAAACTCTAAAGGATATTTTAGGGTGAACATTTTAACGTGAAAGATGGTTTATAACGATATAGCACATACAGTAAGTTAATGGTGGGGGTAAGAATGATCTCGGTCAGAAGAGGAATGATCTGTTGCCCTCTCTTTTGTCCTAACTCTAGCCTAAAATAACTGAACCATCCAAATCTTTTCAAATCGTACTTTCTTGTTTTCAATTTGGCATTTTTTTTCTCTATACATTTTTGATCATATGGATTTTAATTTTCAAACTAACTTCAATGTTACACGGTTGAACACGGTTATTGATTCTTTCTTCTGACTATTTTTTTATAGAACAAACTAGCGAGAATTCTGAATTTGTGTATTGTATTACATTCCTCAGAAAATCCAATTAACTGTTGATTCTATACCGTTGATTTTTCCAATAAATCCATCCTCATAACTACGTCGACCTTTCCCAACAGAACACCACAGTAACGATTTTATCAAGTCTAGCTTCAAATGACGCAAGTTGTGCTTCCATTACATATACTGTGTTTAATTAAATTCTTCACGCTAATAATCGCCTCGTGGCTCGTTTAGACTCGGCTGACGTTAAAATATCGATTCTTTAACGGCCCTCTGGCGACGTCATTGAAATTACTTACGTCGTAATGTACTTAAATATCGACTCGTGCGTCTAATACACAAAGGACGTTGGCTTTGATTACGTCAAAGAAACTAATGAATCAAAGTAAAGTTTTAATTACATTTAGTTTAAGAATTATTAAATTATTATCTATTTACTATTATTATTTTATTAACTATCAAGAACATTTACGCATACAAAATGTTTAAAGTACTTTATAAATGCGATGGTAAAGAGTGCATTTTGTATGTGACCGAAATTTCTCAATGAACTTGTCTTACTAGCAATGAATTTGTTCACTTTCTTACAGTGCAGCTTTAACGCACATTATAATATGTAAATATTCGTTTTTGGTAAATTAGGATTTCATAAATAATACTGCATGCTGTACATATAATTTTTAAATACACTTATTGTTTTATTAGCCAAACGAGAATTTTTTGAAAAATGTGGTTTTTTGAATATGGTAGGGTACATTTATGGCTACAAATAAACCAAAATTTATCAAAATCGTTAGAACAGATTTTTTCGGGATTCTTTAACCATAAATAGGGTTGTTTTTCGCCATTTTTGAAGACCTTTTTTCGTGCATCGATAGTATACAGGCCTAATTGACATGTTTGGTGCAAATTTGTTCGAAATCGATCGAATAGTTTTATTTCTAGCTTTGTATACATGCAGACAGACAAAAGGACATTTGGTAAAAAAAAAAAAACTTTTTTGGACTCAGGTAGTCCCAAAACGGATATTTCCACGAAAATCTCAACATCGATTTTTTTGCGATCACTATATTTTTTCTTTATTATAGTATAGTAACAAAGTAAACATACTTAAATGCATAAAGAAAGACAACATATCTAGTCATCAGAGACTTTCAGCATTAACATACTTCCGAAGCGACATAATATGAAAATAATTAGTTTTATTGTTTTCAATTGAGGCACCGATATTCCAAACACAGGCCAAAAATATTTTTACTAAATACCAAGGTCCTAATTTTTGGGTAGGATGTTTTTTTTTTTAATTTTAAATGTAAACATAGTTTGAATTTTGCATATTTTAAAGGCATTTTAAAAGCAATCATTTTGAAAAAGGTTATGCCTTATTTTGTTTAAAAAGACGGAAATAAAATTTTTTTAGATTTCTGTAGTTTTTTACTATTACTCAAGGGTGCAATTTTCCGGAATATTTTACCAAACGTTGGAAATGACACATACTAACAAACAATACGCAATTTAGACATCTACCCCCCCCCCCCCCCAGTTTTCAATAATTTTAAAGCCATTGACAAAAATACTTTATAAACTCACTTTGTGGTAATCTTACTCACATTGGTTGATATTTGAATAGGCTTTATATACATAAAAAAAATGTAAATTATTAATCTTTTCCTTCCTTCCTAGGTATTTTTACAGAGAAATAATTCAAATGTTAAATTCTTCTTTTTTCTTGGCAAACTCGTATAGAAATATAATGTTAAGTTTTTAGAGAACTGTAATTTAACATAGGCTACAACTCGATCTAGATTAAAATTATAAATTCGTTGGATGTAGGCTTATTTTATTAAATTCTAAATATTTTGAATGTTTATAAACTTGAAACTTTGCCCGAATTTTTTATTGTTGACAGTTGCGTTTACAATTAGTTATATTTGCTTTTTCATAACTTTTGCATCATAAAATCACGTTTTAGATGTGTCGACTATTCTTTCTTATTCCATATACTTAAACTAGTATCGCGTGATTCGCATTGCCACCCCTACAAAATAATATTTTATATAAATGTTTTAGATAAAGTGTTCGGCTTATCAAAACCTAAACTAATGTGGTAAATAACATTAAATTAAAAATAAAAATGTTTCAAAGTGTAAATTGAGGTGTTAGACAACTGATAATCGAACAAACATTGAACATCTTCAATCAATACATTTATATATTTTAAAGTGACAACTTTTTAAAATGGACAAACACATTTTGTCAAACATTTTATAGGCCTAAACATTTTTAAATTTTTTATATTGATATATTACATACGGGTAGTAGATACACAGTTTTCACGTAATTTTATTTTCAAGCACCAATTTAATTATATATGTAGATGTATTCCAAACTGAAAATGCGAAATGTACATATTATATTACGAAATGTGAATAGAGATAAAACATATAACAGTATGGAAACCAGCCAGACTAAATTAATTAATTTGCCGCCACTGATAGGAGCTTATCGGACGGGTTTGGCAAACATGAAATTTGAACACTTGTTTAAACGACCTCTAACAGTACTCAAGGTCAATCAATATCATGACGTCACAAACACAATTAAGCGCAATTAGTAATGACTGGTACAATTGTTACCAAGGTTGAACGAGCTAGGTGACTATCGCTCGGCAATTGCAAAATAGGTCACCAAATAAAAAATTCAAGTAGGTGGGAGTGTATTAATACAAACTCTTCGCATGAGGTCAGTGCACACGATGTTGTATTCTTCACAAAGAATTTTCTATATCCATGAAGGAGTACAAAACAGAAACTTAAAAATTCTAAACGAACGAACATATTATAAAGGATGGAAGCATGTAACGTTCCAAAAAACTGGACTATAGTAGATATAATTTGGAACAGCAAAAACCTTAATATGTCCCCTCTTATACTTAAGTGTTCGGAAATGCGGATATTGTTCGCGGTTCAAAAAATCTATCTTATATATTGCAATTTGCCTTATCTATTTTTAATTTCGGCAAGAAAACACATTTTCAGAAAGTTTAGTACATTTCCTAACGATATTTTACTTCAGCTCGTATTATAATGCCAAAGTAGGCCTACTGAAATCTTGCGAAAATTCTAAAAAATTTACCCCCACTTTTTATGACTTTTCTCAACGTTTTCGAGGCCTCTGAACACGCCACAGCGAAACAAAGTCGTGTGTTCGTGCGTCTATCTGTCTGTGGACACGACATGTTCACTCACAGACGTCGTAGAAAACTTCTGCAACGACAATATCTTCGTAATTTTATTGCGGAGAGTTGAAAACCTTTTGAGCTTTCTAGCGTGACAGCAATGCGACGTGCGTGACGAAAACGTCACATTTTTTAGTATTTAAAAAAATTGTGTTTTATACTACACGGGAGAAGTGTAAACTTCTTTGGCGATATTCTGGAGGTAATGAATGTAAATACAGTACATTCAAGAAACATGTCAATTGTGTTGGTTCATCAGTCTAGACCTAACCTAAAATTATTAAAGATTATACATTCGAATCAACTGTTTTATATGTTATTTTATTTTATTAGTTGTTATGGTAATGAATGTAAATACATTCGAGAAACATGTGTTGGTTCATCAGTCTAGATCAAGCCTAAAATTATTTGTGTGTTTAATTTTAATTGTATGTATTTCTGATGTATCTACTTATATAAACCTAGACGGTAACACTGATTCATTGACATTAATTATTAGGCACTTCCCGTAATCGGACCCCTCTCAACCTTATACTTGAATTAAAGCTCTCGACGAGAAACTTTTGGGAAAATTGTCAGAAGTTAACATTTTTTAATTTTGGAAGCACCTTTTGGGCGGGAAAGATTTTAAAAATTTTTTCATTTTTCCACTTTGAGCGCGTTTAGTAAGAAAACGGTAAGAGATAGCAAAAAATGTTAAATACAAAAGTTGTAGAAAATTTTATTTCAGACTAGCGATTTTTCATCAGATTTAAGATCGAATCATCCATTTAGCCACTATTCATCCGAGAAGGGAGGCTCTGCCCAACGTCCTTAAAGCTAGAGGATTTCACTCATTCACTGACATTAATTATTAGGCACTTCCCGTAATCGGAACCCCATCAACCTCATACTTGAATTAAAGCTCTCGACGAGAAACTTTTGAGAAAATTGCCAGAATTTAACATTTTTTAATTTTGGAAGTACCTTTTGAGCGGGAACGATTTTTTCGATTTTTTAGAATTTCTTCATTTTTCCCACTTTGAGTGCATTTAGCAAGAAAACGGTAAGAGATAGAAAAAAATGTTAAAACAAAAGTTGTAGAAAATTTAATTTCAAACTAACGATTTTGCATCAAATTTAAGATCCAATCATCCGTTCAGCCGCTATTCACCCAAGAAGGAGCTCGGCACACAATCCTTCAAATTTCCCATGTTAATCTTATGGAGATAATGTTAATGAGTTTGAGTCCCCTGCCAAATAAAACAGCTGATTTATGCTCGGTCACCTATCTACAAACGAGCCAAAAATTAACGAGATTCTTTAGCGAATTTTCCAACTGCGAGCGAAGCGAAGCAGCCATTGAGGCCGAAGGCCGAGGTGGGGTTGGGACGCGAAGCGTCCAGGGGCAGAGCCCCTAGTTATTATATAAAGATATTAGCTTTTTGCACTTCTTCATCATTTAAACTTTAACTGTGCCAAATTTCATACTCATCGGTCCGCGTAATTTTTACGAACAGCTGTAGAGCATGACGGAATAGAGCATTTCAGAAAATGCGTGACGGTAAAATCCAATTAACCGCCAGCAAACATAGCATAGATGGACGATGGACCCGGTGTGCCTATAGAAGTTTATACTTAAAAAAAAAATAAATAAAAAAATACGAGCCGATGTCTTGAAAAGTGTTCCATCTTTTCATTTTGTTTGTAATTGTAACTATTGTGTTGGATACTCTCAAGATGTCTCCAAAGAAAAAATGTGTGTACATTTAAAATTCCTGTCATTGGTATTCGGTTTTGTTTTTGGAGTGGAAAAATTGTAACGAAAGCAATTGAATTCGCAAAAACTTCAAAATAAGAATTGAATTAGACCAAACAAGCAAGGCCTAATATCAGAAGTATTACAGTGCAAGTAGGCTTACTCTTACATAGGCTACGTTGTTATAATTGCAGTTTTATATTTTTTATTGATGATAGAGTTAATAATAAATGCATATTGGATTAGAGTGTTACATGTTTCATCAGCTTTTATTTTTATATTCCAAGGTTGCTGGAAATAGAAGGATAAGGATTATATTGAGTTTTTTGCTCTAAATTACCCAGTTTCGTTATTCACATCACTTTTCTTTCACCATGTATAGTTATAAATTCTTACATATATTTCTTGTCTATATTAACTATAGTTAATATATTAACTATCTAACCGTCTAGAAAATAACCACTCTAGTGTAAATAGACACTGAATTACACTATCATTACATGTACATTGTAAGTTTTTACGACTCTACGGAACAAACAACGTAATAATTAAATATACGGTTTAGAACAGTAGTTTGAAGCAGAGCACTTGAAGAAACGCGACTGTTAAAAAGCTATTCTATTTGAGTATTTCTTAACTTTTATTTTGTAGGTTTGTTACTAAACCTTTCGACTTCTTTTCTGGTGATAGCAATTTGTAGGTAATTCTAAACACTCTATTTTGAATCATACCAATTAGAATTGCAATACTTCGATTCCGTATGACCACAATGGTTTTAGTATGGATTTGTGTAAAAGTATAGATTGTTTTGAAGGTGCGGTTTTGATATTTGTATACCAATTAGCCAATTCACCTTTAACCGTCGGATTCTGAATTGTTTATTTTTGTCAATAAAATTGTGTTTTTCAATCGTTTGTCCGAATATTACCTAAACTATTTTGTATAATTTGTTTGAATCTGCTGTTGATTGCTCATAAAGACAGGTGGGCAGGAAACGTTCGCTGATCCACTAAAAGTTCACTCCCATTGTATGTACATACACACACGTTGAACATGTGGAAAACATTCTCAAAAGATGTATCGTTTGTTCTATAGGGTCACTCCCTGATCATATCACATGCCACAAAATGGCTCGAGGAATCGAAAATGTATCAAGTTGTAACCAGTAACACTTTATAACTTCCCAGATACTACGGTTGCAACAATTACCAGCATTTTTAATTGAATTAGGCGAACAGGCCACTACCCGAAAAGGATAACGATTCTCAAGCCTGAAAATCTGCTCCCTTTCCGTACATTTTCAGACCCATCTCGTTATTTGAAATATATCTAGAGAATAGCACAAACAGCCCGCTCATCCAACATCTCAGACAGGAGTAATTTGGCTTTTGAAATAAACACTCCCCCACACTCCAGCTGTAAAAGTGCTTAACGATCTTTCTTATGATTCCAATAGTTTTCCTGGACATATCAAAAGCTTTTGACATAATATGGCACAAGTCTTGCTATTCCAATCAGGTCACAGCCTAGTTCTTCGCTGTACATAAAACCCAAACTTCAACCGTAGATGGTTCCAGGTTTCTGTCAAAGGAATCTCATTTTATTACTTGATCTATTGAGGCTGGAGTTTCCCAAAGCTCAGTCCTTGGACCGTTACTTTCTGTATACTAACGAATCCCAGTTATTCTCGAAGTTTCACTGCGATTCTTTGCTGGTAATAGCATATTTCACTATTAATCATTAAACATTGACATTGATTATGGCTATCAATAGTTGGGTAGATTGCAAAACAAAAGCCATTCACTTCTCTACAAAGCGTGGACAATCAAATGTTAAATTGCTACTCAAAAAATACCCCATATCATGGAAACGACATGTCAGATAACTTGGAATCATGCTCGGCTCTAAACTCAACCTGTCTCGTCATGTCAAACAAACAACATCTATCCGAGGCTGTCTCTTTTCAGTCATTAAAGCCAGTAGTCCACTCCCATTACGGACCTGCAAGTCCATGTACAAAACTTACATCCACCCATTACTTATGTACTTAACACCAGCTTACCTTCTATCTACTGCTTGGATGAATATCCTCGACTCTTTCCAAAATAAAACTGTTTTGGATCACTAACATCTATATTAATTTACTCCCCATGGTAAGTATCGAACGAAATTATCTTCCAAGGACATAAAATCACCACAAAAAGAAAGCTAAAGTTATGTCTGGTGTACCATCCACTATAAATAAATTGCATATGTTCCAACACAAATTAGATAAATTAAATTAAAAACTTAGTGTAAAACATGAATTCACTAACTCGTTTTCCTATTCAAAATCTTAATCTCCCTAAAACCAGTAAATTCAATAAATTTTTACATTTATTCAGTAGCAATTGTTTTCAGTACCATAAAGTCCATGGGGGTCTGACAATTTGCTCATTGCTAAGCCCTGTGGTACTCCTGACTGTATAGTGTACAAGTCAGTATACTCTGCATGTATTACAATTAATTAGTGAGAACCTGCTACTAAGATAAAACTTGGGCAACTGGAATATGTGATTAGGTATTTGTTTATACATTTTTTCAAAGTTGAAAAAACATTAAAAAGTATTGTTTGTAAACATAATTCGATAGTAAAATATTACAATGTTGTTACCAAATATTGTTAGGAAATATGTGTTTACTTCCTATTTTTGAAAGAGCACTGGTGCAGACTATACACCCTCGCAGCGCCCCCACTTTATACAAACGTAGCTTGAAGAATAATGCAAAAATGTATAGAAATTACAAGTATAATTTAATTTAAGCATACTTTAAAGTATAACAAATTGAAATCGATGTAATTGTATACATTATATTATAACACGTAACTACATACATTTGTTTCAGAGTAAACATTTAAAAAGTCTAATGAGAAAAGACAATTAAAATAGTGCATGTTTTTAACAAACATTCGTATAAATACTCGTTCGGTGCTTTAGTGTCTTTTTTAAACTATAACCAAAATGTTTAAACTAAATTTCTAGTTTTTTAGAGACTGTTTAAGCTTTAACTAAATATTTAAACTATAAATAAAATTATATTCTTTTGTTTAAGGTTTAATACTTTCAAGGTCATTCATTTCCTAAATGACATTCATTAATTCGTCTGTACTACGTAGTTCTTCTATTTCATCAAATCTTTGTTGTAAGCATTTTTCAGGGTTTTTATATTTTCTCTAGTTTGTTATGAAATCTTTGTTCATACTAGTAAAGTATACGGATTGCTCTATTATTTCTGATAATTCAAACCGATGACACAGTGAATCGCTTAGTGCAAACTATCTGGACAAAAGTCAATTCAACGAATCGATCAATCGATGATCCTATGATAATAACAAACCTTCAAAAGTCACAATTCCTGGTAATAATTATGACAAATATCCCAGATGGACGAGTCATAAGCGGTTTCAAGTGAAGTGATAAGGTACTTCCATTTTATGTAAACGATTTAGTGGCAATTTTGTTCAATGCTTTCAATAACATCTAACAAGGTTTTAAGTGGAGATTATTACTAGTGCTGTGATGGATTTAACTTTAGAGGGTAGGCTAAGTATTTTTAAATTTAATTAAAAGTTTTATTAAAATGTGAGACAGTATGTGTTATAATAGATTTTGAAAAAAACTACGTAAACATTTTAATATTTGTTCGTGTTTAATTTTTTTACGTATACAGTTTGTTTTATCCACATGTATGCAGGCTAGTTTTTAATATTTTATAGCGACAATCCTAAGTTGTACTATGATATATAATTGAATACCACATCGATTAACAATTTTTTTAATTTATTTGTTTCAGATCGTATTTGTGCTTTTTTCACAAATGGAGTTATTTGAGGAATGGCGTAAATATAAGAAGGCAGAACGAAATTCTGTCTAATGAACTTATTTATTCAAAATTGAGGATTATGGATGTGACTCCTGATTCACAGAAGCATTTACAGGAAAAAATGTCAAGTTTTTCGTAAAAATTCTCCGAAAAGTACCCTTTATCTTAATCTGTATTCATAGTACTGTATGCCTGTTAACGGTGCAAACATTCTTGGAAGAATCTCAAGAAGCCCGAAATAAAGATTGTCGTAGATTCCGAGAGCAAGATACGAGGAAACAGTCATCACTATTTCAATGAATATAGATTAATTTGTTGAATATGCTTTTGACAACGCCCGAACCAGTCATCAACTCACTCAGAGAAGTCCCTAGAAAAAAACTGAGAAATTTACCGGTGGAAGTTCTACATTTAATTATAAAGATTTCAATACCAACGCACCAGGTTCGTCCGTGTGACGATGAAGAATACTCAGCACCTGATTCGTATGATTGTGAGATTGATGATGTGATGGTAATTATTAGTCAAGAATATTGTTTTCCAGTTTGATTTGATGTTGTTTATTTCTACAGTCTAAATTGTAAAAAAGTATTACTTCGGCTGGCATTTATTATGCTGAAGTAATGAAATCATGCGATAATTTTGTGTGTGTCTGTCTGTCTGTTAACACGATAAATGTACTCACAGACATCGTCGTAGAAAACTTCTGGTGTTGCAAAAATCTTCGTAATTTTATTGCAGAGAGTTGAAAAGCTTTTGAGCTTTCTAGCGTGAGTCTTAGCGCGTCGGGGTCACGTTTTTGGGTCAAAAGTTTTAAAATATTGGTTCCGAATTTTTAAAATACAGTGTGGGGTACCGTTTTTTATGTTTTTGGGTGCGGGAAAACCAATTTTTAGAGTTAAAATGTCGAATCGCGTCGGGGTCGCGTTTGTTTGTTTGTTTTTTTTTAACAAAGTTTATTAATTCTGCTTTGAATTACATTTGACAAAATAAGCCCAACAAGCAATACATAATCTATCATTGATAAATAAAATACAAACATAAAATTACCTTTTAACTATACTATTTAAAAAAGGGATAAAATATACATACATCTTAATCAATAAATAATTATAAACAAATATGCTGAGTCAAGAACAGAAATTTCAACAAAAACTTTATAAAAGAAAAAAGGACAGAAGGATTTAACATAAAAAAAACATTGTTTGTCCAACTATCATCAATTATATTGGGAGAATTAATTAGGTACCCCGTAGGAAAATTCTGACATTTTTTAAACAAATTTTTTTTAAATTCAGTGTGGGGTATCGTTTTATATGTTTTAGGGTACGGGAAAACCGATTTTGACAGTTAAAGAGTCGTAGCGCGTCGGGATAACGTTTTTGGGTCATAATTTTAAAAATACAGTGTGGGGTATCGTTTTATAAGTTTTTGGGTAAGGAAAACCCAATTTTGACAGTTATTTCCTGTATACTTATTGCTGTGGTTAATTGTGAACATAATGTTCTTGTTATAACAATACCGTGTTTTTAAATACATTTTTCATTCCATATTTCCATATTTAAGTTTTTGAATATAAATATTCCCCAAGCTTTTACCATAAAAGCGCAATTATTCAATAAATCAACAAACTATTATTCGTCGTAACCAGAACAATCAAATCATAGAATAAAATATTTTTGTCCAGCCGTCTTGTACTAGTCGATTAATTGTGCGACCTTTGACACGTGAGAGTGTGACTCTGATTGCGAATTTGTGAAGCGGTAACATTACATAGGTAACCAATCCTCTGCAGTTTTCTTATAATTAGCAGATCACTGATCAAAGGCGGAGTAAGCCGTCTGCTATTTGCTACTCTGGATCAGTGTGACAGAATGCAAACATTGTTTTTGATATGTTGATTAAATGGCCTTTAATTAGGAACTAACTTGATAACTTACTAGTAATTGAATACAATCTTGTTTTCTGTGGGTTTTGAATCTAATGAAAGTCATTTTCTGGCGTTTGTAAATATGCGATTTCAAGTGTGATTGGTTGTCATTGGCTACAGTTCCTTAAGTGGGTGGTTGAGCACAGACGAGTTTAGTTTCTTGTAAAAGTTCAACATTTGGACGATAACCATTAGCTCCTAAGGTTAGACATCGATGGAGTTACGAAAGCGGGTATTTATGATGCATTTTGTTTAACGACCTTACGATGTTTCCTTATGATTAATGGAATAACACACAAAAAAAGCCAAAGTCTGTAGTTAGGTTTGAACCTATGGCCATACAGTTGGTATACAGTATATAGATAATAACTATAATATGAAAGTTTTATGCAACTTATATTATACAGACTTGCATTTTATGCTCAAGTATAAATATAATTATAAATAGAAGTATATTACGTACTATTTATTCGTATAAATACGTAAATATTAGCTTATATAGGGAGTTAGAGCAGTGGAATAACAAAAACATAACGCTAGGTAAGTTTTTTATAAAATCTCGGAATTTACACAAAGTTAAAATTGCTCCATCTTTGAACGGTTGAAGATACTATCGTAAAATATCATGTTTAACGATCTACAACATCCTTCGTCATAAGATTTTCGTAGTACGAAAGGCTGAAAAGTTAGATAGCCAAATAAGAAGAAAAATAAAAACGTGAGGAAAAATGTCTTTTTCAAATATAAGCGAATTTTGAGAGCGGATATAGGCCTATCGGAAACTATGCTAGACATTAAAAAATGAATAGATTCAATCTTGTAGGACTTTTGTGAGCTTTAATTTTGAATAGAACAGTCGCTAAGACGCATAGTTTTCAAGATATACCTCAAAAACCGAAAAAATGGATCTTCTAAATTCTTCCCTGCACCCCGCTCACCTGCTAGTAGTGGGGACCTTTAGTATGTATACCTCCTTACTAGTCAAAACAATCTCTCAAAGTCAAAAATTGTGTTCCTTCCATTTCCCTCTATAACTTTTCGTTGACTGGACTATGACGTATTTTATTAGTGTGAATACACTAGCTTACTATTGGATGGTAAGTCTTTTAAATTTGTTTTACCCTTTGGTTACGGTTTCGTTTTTTATTATTTTCTCAACAAACACCATTACTACAAAAACGTATTACTCTCTGCTGAACTCGCTATAGGTATTCTGAGAGAAGTGAAAGAAAGCCACAAACAGTTATTTAGCTTAATAAAGCAACTTTACTAACAGGGAACAAGTTTAAAAACCCTGAAGTGTTTACCGCGACCGGGTTTGGCTTGAGTACATAGAGTTGGTAGAGTCAACAAATGGAATGGCATCACATAGATTAGACATAATTTCCAAGCACATCTGTGTAAACCAAGTGTGTCAACATAACTGTAGGTAGGGCGGGAAAAAAGTAATGTTCTTTGCTGGTAAGTTTAACTTTTCAATAGTGATGCATGTTACTGTTAAAAGAGACTTGAGTTGGTCAATTTAAAGTACTGGTCTCATTAAGCGTTATTTCAATTGGGATTTTCATTTGACTAAAGTTGTAAGTTAAATAATGTTAAAGTGACATAACAAATTACAATATTGTTCGTATCTTAAGCTTAAAAAATGATAAAAGATTGTCCAACGAAAATACATTTGGAAAACTCATTTTTATGCCTTCTCGAAAATACAAAGTTCTCGTTAAACTTAAAGGCTTTCTTCACACTGCGAAAATTCCGAGTGTAGTGAGATTTTAGTATAAATGATCCAAATACCAAAGTGACCTTGTTTAGGAGAGGGGAGAAAGGGGGCGGACAATTAGCGTCACATCCTGCTTGAATTATCGTAGCCGTGAGATTGTTGAAACATGCATTCGTAAGTTGAAAAATAGACACCGAAACACTTACGAAGTAACACGGAGGCCAAGGAACAGATCCGAAAATGGCCGAATACTTCACGCAAGACCTTTTGCTGCCCGTAGGCAGCCTGTTTCTAGCATTTCTTTCGTTTTCACAAGACATACAACCTGCGATCAGTTTCGTACAGTGTCGTTTAAATCGATACAAATGACACTGTCCGAACCCTGTACGAAACCTGCGCCACAAGTGAAAACCGACATTTGGCTTTCCAATTGTTTCTTATACACAATTAATTACGTTCAGTTCCGTACATCGGTTCAGTTCAACCGTAACTGTCCGGAACCTGTATCTGCCTTGCTCGCGTAGTGAAAACCGTCTGTTTTAATAATCTAAAAAATCAATAAGATCGTCAAAAAGAAGTTAAAGACCGTATTTCCTCGAATCGAAACACACTCAAAACATGTACCTACTGTGATAAGATTGACGATTACTTTAGTAAGGTAGCAAAATTCCCGAAGGTGGATGTTTTATATATACATTTTTACACTTTAAATTACATATTTTGCTTAGGAATTACTTATTCAGTATTATTTTGTATTGTTGGTAAATGTACTATTAAATTTCAACCCTTTGAATCATACAAAAATAAAATATACCAACTATCTAGTGAACAAGAGGGTAACAGTGTTACGTAAAGTAACATACACCTTAATAAATAATTACAACTATAGTAATTTGAAGTAAATTTTAACCTATCTAATATTCTAAACAAATTTACAAACCTTAATATCTTAATATCACTAACCCTTTTCAAGACCATATTCAAGAATTGACAGTATAGAATAGGATTAGCCATTACTTAAATTTCTTTCTGACGTTTTAAAATAATTGTAGGGCTTGATTTTTGCAAGTAATTCGTTGTAATATTTATGTCACATATAAACGAGATTTCTTCAAAATTTATTGAGTTATTTTTTTAAATTCTTAATTGAAATAGTGGAGTTAATACAGTTATTAAACCTTCAAATACCACTTCTTTTATAAAAAGAATTTGCGCAAGTGAATGATTAAAACACAAACAGATGTTAAGGAATGATTTGAACTAAGTAGTATACAACTCCCCCCCCCCCCTCCCTCAACGCAATGAGAGTACATTAGAGCTAACACAATATACGAGTTATTTGGGGGCAAGAGGTTCTTAAAATTATGGAATTTTATTTATTTATATTCATATTTTCTTGTAAAAATGCAACATGTTTTTTACGTGAAGGTATTTATCTAACATAAAACTATAATATATAATTACTGTCAATTACTTTCTTAATTTCATTTCAGCCATATGGAATAATTAAATTACAATTAATATAATAGAGGCTTATCAAGCCCAACCAAACCTATTCCATGAAAGTTTTAAGAATGTAGTGTTATTTTAAAATTTGACAAAGCTGTACCATAGATGATGCAGGATTGTCCAGTTTTGTCCCTTGTCATACGTTGCCCTAACCAGACTGAAGTCATCAAATCCTAAGTGTGCAAATTGAAAAAATACACTGCTCGAAACTGACTGGTAAGACACCAAGAAACGCATAGGTTAACATCGTCTGCTGCATTTAAGCTAAATTAAAACAGTTGTTAAATCTAAAAGTATAAAAGTAATCCGACCTAGATTCTAAATGTGAAATAAGTTAATATGGTCAAACAAATAGCAGGGATAGAGAGTATGAGCATTCAGAATTCGAATTTGAGAGAGATTTTTTCCGAATAAAATTATAAAATTGTGAGATGAAAAACAAAATGTTTAAACTGGAATAAATATTGTGAAAATTAATGAATCTTTAACTTTGCCGCTCCTAATTTAAGAACCAAATTTGATAGGTTAAACATCCTCATATTCAGTTTGGACATGTAAGTAAAATTACATGCTGTGTGCATTTACCAATCTAGGTCATTTATCTTAAGTTTGAGGGGTAAACTTTGGTCATATAATAGTAGAAAATTAAAAATAATATTAGACCATTTAAATTCATAGCTCAGCTGACCAATTTTTTTCACTATTGGCACATTACATATCTTTTTACTCCATCATCTCAAAAACTAGCTTGGAGAATATTTCTGAGAGGCTGATTTCATACTTTGTACCGTCTATGTTTTTGTTAGTCTTTCAGGGTTTTGGAGCAGTCCTAAGTTATACTGGTTCTTTTCAACCTTTATTAAAATGAATACTATATTACAGCAAACTTAATACTTTGATTTACACATTGAATATTTAAATTCCACTGTGGTCTTCCACTGTGGATGAGTTAAATTTAATTTCAGTGTATTATTATACGTTTACTAATCCTTGTTTGACGTATATTCTTACCTTTTTCTACTGCAGAGTTATTCACCCATCATAAGGAAACTTTTAAAACATAATTTGTATCCGGATTAACTGTCGAACATCATATTCTACTTGAAGGAGAGTTGGTCATTTAATAGTATTGTGTTATCGCGTTTCGTAGCTTTATATATTTCAAATTCTTCCATGAAGTTCATAATTAGGCCTTTGTTGCATACATGCATAATTTCTGCGTGAAACTCGAGTTTGAATGACAGTTGTTTATAATGTGCTCTGCAAAACTGGAGTTTGTGGCAATCAGTTTTGTTTATGGTAGGTGGTCCTTAAATTGCGTGTGGAAAGTACGTTGTCTGGCCTATGTAGTAACTGGAACAGTCGCTGCATGTGATTTTGTAGATGCCAGTTTGGAATTGGCGTTTACACTATTTTTGACTCCATGTTATAGAATCGATACAAGCATAGATCATGAATAATAAAATAGATTATGCATGCATACGGCGGCAGTGTGGCGAAAAAAGGTTGTCGGGAAAATATTGCATGATCGCACCGCGGGGTAGCGCTAGGGAGAAATCATTCAAGGCATAGGTTCTACGCACCGGCTTCCGTTGTTTCCCCCATAGATCGCTCCACTATCGTCGAATTTCCAGTGGATTGAAATATTGCATTGGATCGCAGTTCTATTTGGTTATCCAAATACAATGATACAAGTTTGTTCTGTATGTGATGATTTACTTGGTATTTGACATTACGTTTCTCAATGTTGGTTTGCCACGTTTCCGAATTCACAAGACACGCAAGTCGGTTTAGGACTGTTTGGTCAAAGTGTTGTTGGACGTTTATTTTGATGTTTCGAAACCAATAATTTGTCGATCGTGGTGCTTTTATATCCATTAGTTACGGCAATGTATTTTATTGTACATAATTCTTGGTCATAGTCTTTAACTATCATGGCGACGGTGTATACAACTGCTGTATGCCGCTGATTTCTGCTCAGGTAGATGACAGGTGATGAAGCGTGTATTGTCTGGTCTGTTGTTGTGGGTTTCCTGTATGTTTTAAATGGTATTGGTTCGTGACATGATAAGGTCCAGAAAATGTATAGTATTTGAACTCTTAGGTTATGATTAATCAAAACTAACCTCAACTTTAATCCTTTAACTTTATCGTATACCTTTACTCACTTAAAATATTAATTTATTATTAAAAAAAAACGAAAAACACATTTTTACTTCAACGGTCTAAAATGTAGGTAGTCTAAACAGTCAATCTCCTAATGTTTTCCATTTGATATACAAACTATGATATTAGTTAACCATTATGTATCCTTCATAAAAGCATTTACATAATCTTCCTCTAATGCTTTAATTGTGTATTAACGTCTGTGTACCTTTAACGTCTGTATTATCTTTAACGTCTGTATTACCTTTAACGTCTGTATTACCTTTAACGTCTGTATTACCTTTAACGTCTGTATTACTTTTAACGTCTGTATTACCTTTAACGTCTGTATTACTTTTAACGTCTGTATTACCTTTACCTTGAACGTTTGAGTTTAAAACATTTTGTAAACTAATCATGGAAACTTGGCAATTAATGAAAACTGGTTTAATCACTGTTGTAGAGATGATTTTTTACTTTCTCCCCCTATAGGGGTCTACGTAGTATATGGAGAAAGTATTGTTTTCGTCCAAATTTTCGAATTTGAATTTTTAGTTGAATTATCTGCTTTGGTGCTCCATGAATCCCCAAAAATTGTTTAGTTGAATTACCCGTGTTGGTGCTTCCTGAACCCAAAAATATTTTTAGTGAAATTATTTGTTTTGGTGCTCTCTGAACCCTGATGTCTGACCGTGTGTCTATGTGTCTGTTAGGATGTGTACAGAGCTGGAGACCATACCAACGGTCCGATTTTGATGAAATTTGGTATGTAGTTCTGGAATATCTCCCGCCTGGAGATATTCCAGGCGGGATATTCATTTTTATTCATTTTTTCAAATTTTTGATTTTTAAAGGGTTTTACCCCCCAAAAATGGCAAAAAAAACGAGAAAAATAACAATTTCTCAAAAACGGCTCTAACGATTTTGATCAAAATTGGCATATTTGTAGCCCTTAATGGATCCTACCATATGCAAAAAATCGCATCTTTCTAAAAATTTTCGTTTATGTAATAATAATAACTGATTTTGGGGGGGTTTTGGCCAAAAAGGGGGTTGTATTTCAAAAATTTTCAAAAATTGTTTTCGTGCATCTATACAGGCCTAATTTACATTTGGTGCAAATGTTTTTGAAATCGATCAAATCGTTTAATAATAATATTATAATATAATATGGATGTGTGTTACATGCATCTAATATTTTCCATGGTATGTCCTACTTTTGCAATTCTAAATAACCACCTTCTATGCTACTCTTGGGAAGGTATAAAGTTTCAACTGGGAGAAATTAGTATGTGACAGTTATCTGGTACCGTTTATTACTACTCGGTTAGAGATAGAGTACTGAAGACGTAGGAGTATAGTCCAGTCAACGAAGTAAAATAATTGATTTCAAATTTAAAAATTCGAGAAGTTTTGAAATTTTGCACACTTATTTGTAGGAACCTAGTAATGAAGAAACCAAAAACCTGATGAGTCAGAGGCATTGACCGAAATCAGGTTAACGTTTTTGATTTTTTGTTAATATCTTGAAAACTAATGGTCGGAGCTAAATTGAGGCTAGCTCAATGTATACATAATTAAAGCTGGTAAAATTTGCAACAAAATTGATCCCTTCCACGGGTTTTTTATTCCTTGTAGTTACGGAATTATACATAAATTCGTTAAAAAATAAATTTTTCCAAAACTGTAACCGGTTGCATATTGGTGCAATTCAATGTTGGCTAAATATTTTACCGAAATTTAATTTAATACTATATTTCAATATAGTTAACAAATATTGAATATAAATAAATTTAATATATTAATATAAATTATGAATTATGAACATAATAACATAAATCATTCATACTAGCTGACCCGTGCGAAACATTCGCATTCTTACTTAAATCCCACTAAATTAAAGTACACACCGTATATTTACTGTAGTATCGTATAGTGCGTATAGTGCGTTACCAACTTGCAGAAGGTAAACAACAACACATAGGTGTATCCACAATGCTGTTTATAACCACGCTTAGGCCTACAATTAATTAAAAATAGCAATGTAGTGGCGTAACGGCAGCTCTCCAGCTGGGTATTGTTATCATCAGTGTTGCCAACGCCGGGAAAATATCCCTACTAATTACTTGATCTTACATCACTGTTACTTTCGGATTCTTTATTTCTTTTTTTTAAATTTTTCGTATAGGCCTAGTTGTATTTTGTATATTTTTCCGGTGTAGCGGTTGAGGAAAGCTTTAAAATGATGCCTCATTCATGTACACAAGTTTTCCTACTCTGCAGTTTGCATTACAATGTCTATTTTAGTACAATAGTATATTTCGCACCAAGGGCTGAAAGTGGGTTTTTGCTGGCCCAAGACGCAGCCGAGTTCTTAAAAACGTTTGAGGGAAATGCAAAACCCTTTCGGCAAAGGTGAGAACGCTATTTTTCACCATACTACACTATGTAGACTTGGAGGAAATAAGTTATTTAAACCATATGTTTTTAACATATTCTTCATTATATCTAACCTTTGATTTATCGGGTAACAAATGTTCACCAATTTGCTCAGCTTTCCCCTTCAGTGAAGCAGGAATGTTAATTTTAGCAGTTAATGTTTCAAATAAATAATAAACCTTCAGAACTAATCACAAAAACTACTTAGGCTAGTGTAAATTCAACGGTAACTTCACACAGTAACGTTCAAGAACTAACCAACAAAGAAAACAGCAGCAACATTAATATCTTTAAATAATAACAATACAATAATCAGCTGTTTTCACGGGTATAATATTTACTATTTGCCGCATATTAATCTATCGACTGAGTTTGTTTGAATGCACAGCTGTTTTACTTTGCGGCCCTAGGGCGTTGTAAAATGTTGCGGGCTTAGGGCAGTAAATCGTAACTTTCGGCCCGAATAGGCCTATTATGTTCGAGAAACAGCTGATTACAATGTAGCATGGGGAAGAATTATTTAAGGTCTTCTACACTTTGCGTAAAACCGAAAAAAGATGCACTTCGTACTAACGTGTTTCAAAGCCGTTTTTCAACTTAAAAAGTTGTTCAATCTTATACCTCATGATTGAAAGAAGTCGACGGCAACTCCTGTTAAATAAGTAAAAATTGATTATTTTCAATGTATTTTTACAGGGTTTTCCAACAATAGTTTCCAAATTTTAAAGTCACACGTAACAAATATAAAGCTTTCTTAATAATTTAAAGTTATTTCCCTGACTATTCATTTATAAATAGAATCTGAAACCCGTGATTATGAATGTATGTTTCAATTACAACCGCAGCGCACTTGTGTATTGGATGGTATTCGGAGTAGGGCAACAGTAAGTAGATTGTTAGCAGACGCTGAGACAATGTTTTCAGTCCAGCATTGTCAGTCCCTGATGCTTCTCCTCACTGACTGTACTCGTACCAAATTTATTAAAATTACACTGTACACAGGGTGAAGAAGAGCCTTAAGATAACCCTCTTTAACATAGAATGTAAGCTCTAGAGAGAAGGTGGTTTTAAAGTCTTGGCTTTCTAGGGAAACTAAGCGAACAATACGTTTCGCGACTGGTTTTTAACAAAAGTCGCAGAATACCAAAACATTAGCGCTTCCTATTTTTTTCATATAAATCTCGATTTTGAGGCAGCAAGTTCAGAGTTACTCCTTTCAAAATCGTGTTCCAAAAATATATTGAAGAAATAGACTTGTAAATGTTTTTTTTAGGATAAATAAGATTGTTTATTGTTCATTGGGCGGGCGACGTGGCAATAATGAGCTTGAATAAGCTGATAAAGAATCACATTTAACCAATGTTAATTTGCTTGCGGTAATTTTGTATAGGGTCTACGCTTAGTAATAATCTTATTTTAAGTTTGGGTTAGTGCAAATAATAAAATTTCAAGCCTAAAATACCTTTAATGTTAGGTGTAGTTAAAACATTATAAGTTCTAAGTACTGTACTATGATTACCACAGCTGGTTTCCATTAAAATAACTCACTTTTGTGGCCTCTTGTAACCTGAGGACATGAGAAGACAAAAACGTGTTGACCTCTGTCTTTATTTTTATGGCGTTTTATCCCAGTCATAAACGAAATACAAGTTTATGGTGCCGCTTTGTGATTGTGGGATGTGAAGCCCTGGCTGTATAACCTCTGATCCGTTCTAATTTAGGCTTCGACGAAAGTAGGTCGTCCTGATTATGATTCATTGCTGGGAGACCCCAAATAAAAGAATTTTAAACATGGGTTAATACAATAAACTATTGTGAACTGGGTCAGTTAATTGTTTATTTTAAATTAAACATTTTGAAACAGCAAATGCAATGGATTTTCAATTTATTTTCGTATGTAATAAAAACGATTTAACCGTTAACAAAAGTACAAAAAGGTAAATTCTTATTCGGAAGTTTTGTTGAAAACCGAGAAAAAGTAGAAGATTAATTTACTATATTTTAAATACAAAAACTCTCTTGTAACGTAATATTTGATGGTAGGCCTAATCTTTATGAAATACTGTTTATATTTGTAGCTTTTCGATGTCATTTTCATTTCATATTTAAATAAAATAGTAGTCTACATTTCACAACTAGTATCTAAAGTGGATGTTAATGAATTAATAGGTATAACCTATAAGTTATGAACGATGCTTTTTATCATACTCCACTAGAATTACACGAACACTTGATGAATTCATTTACATTATAGATTTTTCTACAGATTTTAATCGCGATTTAACCGATGCGGTGCGCGATAGTGCTGCTATCAGTTGGGAAGCAGCTGTACCTTTTGCAACTTTAAAGTACCGCAATGCATTGTTTACGCACAATACTTTTTGGTACGGTATTAGTTCAATAAAATACTAGAACCATAAAAAAGCCACCTGGTTATTAAATCAGCTGACTTTTAGAGCAAGGAGTGAACCACTACAATAAAGAGTCGCTTCACGGACGTATCGCATGCGCTAAAACAATGCAGTAGGCCTATGATACAAACATTGTATTGTGCCCACAATTTAAAAATCTGAGAAATTCGGGTACGGGTACCACTTTAATTTTATTTAAAATTCGGAAATTTATATTCAAAATCTGTATACAGTTATTCTGCTACAGAGGGGAGACCTTAGGAAACCTATTTACCACCGTTTTTTTACTTCCTCCCCTTGCCACCAAATAAATCTCAAAAACTTGTAATTTACAAATATGGACTTTACAAATATATAACACCATTATTTATTTAATTTTAATTAAATTTCTTTTCAACAATGGTCACACAGAGATGTTTTGTTTTGAAATAATTAAATCATTACAACTAAATAATTAAACTTTATGCACCTAAAAAATACATCTACTGATTCATTAAGGACAGTTGTAAACAGCCGTTTTAATATACCCATAATAAGCTCTGGCTGGTTTATTTTCATTCATCTTTTAACAACCACTGTTTCTTCAGCTTACTGTTTAGGTTTATCTTGAACAGTTTAGCAAGTATTATACACAAAAGTCATCGAAATAGAGTATGTTTAACAAAACGATTTCACTTTTCAATCGCTGTTGAGTCGTATATGAAAAATGATGATAAAACTTAGCCCATGTTACCAAGTAGCTTATACTTAACACATCATAAAAACTTCTTTAAAATCGGATGGTTAGTTTTTGAGTTATAACGTAAACAATTTCCTTATAATCCACAAGAATACATATATTTTTATTTAGGCCGCAGGTCCAGAGTCTAACCTTAACGGCAGTATTCCATATGTATCTCAATAAAATACAATTACCTACGTTAAGACATCTTCAATTAAGTTTTAGAATTAAACTGCGGTTGAATTTTTAAAGTCAGCTTTTGAATGTTTGATTCTTAAGTTTTCTTTTAAATTATAAATAATGCGTTTATTTCGACTGAGATTGTATTAAATTTGGCAAAGCACTTTCTGTGCGATGACGTCACACTGTGGCGTTATTTCTTGAATTAATTGGCGCTGCGCGCTTCAGATTTATCCTCCCTGTTCATCACATCTTGTAGGAAATAATTAATTGGTGGAATTAAAGTTTTGGCGGTATGATTTATTTTGTCGGTTGGATAAAGTGTGTTAAATGCCAGTAATACTTAATGTCTTATCAACTTTTTCGAAATGAATTTTAGCTTAAATTTAGTGAACGTTTAAAACAAAAAAAGATAATTTATCTATTAATGGAGACAGCAAAAAGATTAAACCATCCAAAAGAAGTAGAAGATAGTGACGAGACAGTGACTAAAGACTCTGTAACAAAGAAACTAGCAAAAATCTAATTGAAAATATTTAATTCATGATATTAGTTACAGTGACAGTATATCTTTGTAATACATGATAATTTAATAATCTATGTATACAATTTATTTTATTTTAATTATTGTTTTGTTGATTTCCTGAATATAAAAAGGTAAAAACTTCGTCCAATACTTAAAATCTACTTAAAAATTTAATATAGCAGTAGGCCTACCTAATGATGCAAATAGAAATCAACTATTTAAACTAAATAAATGAATGTAATATTTATTCTGATGTTATCGTGTTCGTAATATGTGACTAACCATAATATGACTATTCATTGTTTAGCTTCAGAACTACTTTAATTAATCAGCATACATTAATTTGGGGACGATGAAACTGCCCCGATATTTTAGGTACGTTCGAAATGATGAAACTGCCTCCCCTCATTAAAGAGGATCAAGAAGGGTCGCCTCGCCAGACCAAAAATGCTGAAACTGCCCCGAGCGCCTGTCCCTGCGTTATTATTTTTGTCCCTGATCCCTGTCAGTAATAACTGACACCAATATCAGGAATTACTAGCTGATAAACTTCAGTGTAATACAGTCGGTTATTTTATTATTGGTTACGTTAGGTTAGGTTGTCGACGGCAGTTTTAAAAGACTGCAGTCATTGACAGGACGCAGGGACAAAAATAATTCCCTTTTTTCCCCAGTCCGGTAGCTACTACCTGGCCGGGCGCTCGGGGCAATTTCAGTATTTCTAGTCTTGCGAGGCGACCCTCCTAATCCTCTTTAATGAGCGGGGCAGTTTCATCGTTTCAAAAGTACCCAAAATGTTGGGGCAGTTTTACTACTCCTCTTACTTTAAGTCAGTAGTATTTCTTGTTTCTAAAGTAATGGCTACATGTTTCGCTGCCACAGGCAACATCATCAGGCCAGCCAATAGCACTAATACTAGTCTATTGTTCACTTAGGCCACATGATCACTTGATGAGTTCTACTGGGACTGACTTCCAGTAAAAAATATTTTAAAAAAACATCAGTCGAAGTCTCGAAAAAGTGTTCTATCTTTACATATTGTTTTAATTTTTTTTACATCAAATTTATACACATTTTTGAACAGTTTAAACTTTTTTAATTTTGAAGGTTTTGTATTTTTTGAAGAAATATTTATGATGGATTTAAGTTTTAATATTAATAACTTCATAATATTCATAACTTCTTAAAGATAAATAAGCGGTAAACCAAAATCTAAACAAGACCCAACAATGTCTAGTTATATTTAAATAGGTAAACTGACTGAAATAAACAAATGCATGATTAATGTAGCTCTAAAGACACTGTAGTAGTAAAGTTCTAACAGCACTTTCCGAACCAATTCCATTAATAGAAAAATAAATAAACTGAATTAAATCCACCGATAACCTGGGCCACGTATTTGTTCTATTGTTAGTATTGTTAGTATTTGTAGTTGTATTTTATAAAAAAAAAATATTTTATATAATGTGAATGTGAGTTCTCTAAATTCCAAAGTTTCACTGCCAAGGAAGGGACTTTTGAGGAGTGACAAAGTAATTTGCTAGATAATTTCTTATATCGATAGCAGAATATTTAATATGTATAATTAATTGTAGCCTTCTGTAAAGGTAAAGCTGTGACACCATTTGTAAAATTTTCCTTATTTTGTGGAATGTACTGAATACCTTCTCTTTTAATAAGCAACAAATAAACTACAGTGAATGTTTCTTTGAATGTAAGAATGACACCAGATTCTTTCGATTTTCCTTTTTCGATAATATTTATAATAATAAGAATCGATAATGGCATTATCATCATCACTTGTTCAATCTCTCTACACTTGACATCATTTGGAAGCCATAACAGGGTAGAACGAGGTTCACCACGGCTAGAAGCAGACTGGATCGCTTCACAGTATGTTCAGTGTGTAGTACTAAATCACCTGTGGGTATCATACACAAGCAACTCAAACTGACGATATTCGCGTATCCGTCGCGTAGACTCGGAATTGCGTAGTGTGAAGAGGGCCTAATATTTCATTTATGTGAAGTTCTAAAGGCTAGTAGGCTATACACGGTGACACTTAAATGTCGATACTGAGTGTATACATCGAGTGTCTTGATCTGTACACCAATATCTCTGTCTATGACACTCGGTTGCGACACTTTAGTCATGGTTGAAGTAACCGTCGCGTCGTTATATCAGAGTGTCTCTCCGAGTGTATA
>JAGFPH010001435.1:264-11367 GCA_018207615.1 Philaenus spumarius
TTAAAATTTTGGTTCATCCTTGTCCCTAAAACGCTATTCTCGTTTTTTATCGATCTCGATAATTTGTATCAAACAACATCCCTTCTCGTCTTGAATTCAAAAAGTCAATCTCACACCCCCTAGAAAAGTATAATACATTACTCTGAATATTGAAAGGAAAACTTAAATATACAAAGCACTAAATCTCACACAGGGATAACCAAGGCCAAGCCAAGGATGTTTGACTTACTCTATTCAGTAGATCTTGTCTACGCTCATTAACTAGCTCTAATGCCTGTTCAATGAAACATAGCTCAGGACATCCTTCGTTTTCAGACAGTTGCACATCCAACTCGACCTTTTCTTTGTCAATAATCTCAAGCACCTGCAACATGGCATTAACATTTAAAAATTTGCATAAAAAATAATATAAAATGTACAACACTTTTATAGTATATCTTGTAATAATCTACATATACTAGATATGTTTTAGCTGGGTATGTACTAACGGAATGTAAATATCAACTATTTCTTTAACTTCAATTTTCGATTGTACTGTACGTTTTTTATTTGTCATCTTTTTATAAACAAACATTAGTAAAATGTCCTTACAAAAACTAATAATAAAAAAATATACAATCCAGAAATATTAGAGAGAGAAAAACAATTAAGCAGTGTCAGGAATATACTGGTAAATACAATATATTCCAAAGACTTAAATAATAATTTTAGTAATGAAACAAATTCAAACCAACTGATTTGTATTGTTGAAACTTGATCATTTGAGCATTAAGGTCAATTATATTTTCGTATTTAACTCAAAGTGGTGGAAATAGTACTAAGCTTGTTATTTAAGAAAATATAAGCTTGTAATAAATTCCTAGACTGTTTCTGTAGAACATAATTTTTTAATTATTTGCTCTTATTTTTGTTTATTATTCATTTAGAATTAAATTTCACATCCAACATTAATTGGAATAATTATGTTAAATGTGCATGTTATAATAACTTTCATGTTTAAAATTGATTATAAAAATAAGCAGAGATACGCTGTGGAATGAGATTACAAATAGTTTATTACTTTATAATACAAATTTAGTATCCATGAGTATTTTAATTGTTTCGGGGTTCAAAGTTTATAATTTGTTGGCTAGCTATCTGTCATACTTGTAACACAATTCTTGTAAGTCAATAACAAATGAATAAAATTCTTAATTACTAAAACAATGGTAAACAATTAACTGTTATTTCGATGCTTAGGCCTAATGAATGATTAGTGATTCTTGTGGAATGATTGACGGATGATTACAATTTTTAAGGAAAAATGTTCTATTTAAAATAAGAAAGTATTTTGGTCAGATTTTGTGATTGAGGAAGCGAATGAATTAGTTAGTGAATAATTTTAAAGATGCCGAATTTGAAAGAGAATCTGCAGATCTGATGTGAAGTAATGAGTAGTTGTAGTTAACTCACCCAAGTGGCTAAATGTGGTAATTACCAGCGTTTGGCTTTGATGTTTTTGTCGTAATATTTGCTATTATTTTATTAATCTTGTAGGTGTGGTAACAAGTTACTTCTTCTTGATGCTTAGTGTAGATTTATGTAGTATAATTTTTAAATTGTCTGCCATAAAAAATGAACTGTCAAACAAAGCAAGTGACCAAGTCCCACAATTAATCCCCTTCTTCTCCCTCTCTACTCCAACAATGCTTCATCTTCTCCCTCTCTACTCCAACAATGCTTCATCTTCTCCCTTCTCGACTTTTTCAATCACTTTTTCCCTTACATTTGTGTTGGCCTGAACTTAAGCCTATATGATTTTATAAACATGGTGAATGATCTTATATTAACGTTTGGAATAGGATATGAAGGTAATGTATGTTTCTATTTTTAATGGTGCTATCAGGTACTGATGGTTTATGAAATGATTCCTGATATGACCTACCTACTGCTTATTATTAAATTAACATTTAATTTTGTGATTAACTTTCTAAGTGGCAGTATTTCTGTGACAGGTACCCCTTAACTCATAAATAATTATAAGTAATAAGTAAAGATATTAAATATTAAAGGGTCCACTATCAGCGGACATAGTATAGGCTGGCTAAAGGTACATTGCTGAGAAGACAATTCCTAGTTAACTAAGGGAGGGGGACGCTAGAGAAACGCATCCGGAGATGCATCAGTAGTCTGGAAGTGAACGCGTCCGCGATTAGACTCAATATTAAATGGGGGATTAATCTTGCTTTGGCCTCATGGCGTAATGTTAGTTTTAGGATAGGAACCAACAGAGAGTCGTTGTAATTTAATGGTTAAATAAACGCTTTAATCGACCATGAGTTTACCGCTTCTTTAACGAACCTTCTCGCCATCCACCATCCTGACAACGCCCGTACGTCCGCGCGAGGACAGAAAGGTACAGCCCGACCAGGGAAAACGCCGCTTCAGGATTCGGACACAGGAGAGCCGAACCCAACGAGGCGGGGCCCGTTACAACTAGTGTCGAGAAGTGGGATTCTTCAAGAAAAAAAGGTAAAACTTCATGGTCTAAAATTTTTTTAAATAGTTTGTACTAAGTAAAATATTTTTTTGAAAAGTTTTAAATTCATATAATTAATCGAACAAATTTTTTTTAATAATAATGTTTGAATAAATACAGAAATTAATTATTAATAAATTTAAAGTTATTAATAAAAATATATAAAATCATGCATGATAGGTTAGAAAATTTTTACTAACGTAAACGATATGCGATAGTTAACTACGCATAAAGGAAAGGCATAGTATTTGGGGCAGCTAATGCTAAACCAAATCGCTACTGGACAAATCCTAAAGTTTACGGGAGTGAAGGTTTTACCTAATTTAAGATATGGAATGTGTTTCGCGGAAATATACTGAATAATATTGGGAACACGCGTCACTGATGACAATAAAAAAGGTTTATGTGAAATAATTATTATTTATAAAATTAATAATTAGGTTTAGAATAAATAAATTTAATAAATTGATACAATACTAAATTACAATGGCGGACCAAATACCAATAGACGGTCAAGACTATTCGGTACAGGAGGCGTTTGATTTACTAAACCAAAGATGGAGGCAAACGACGGAAATAAATGAAATGTTAAGGGGGGAATTAAGGCAAGCAGTAACATTTAATGAAACTTTACAAGAACGATTGGCCGCGGTAGAAAGTAATGAAATGGAAGTATCTAGGTTAGTAAATGAAACGGTACACTTGTCAGATGTACATTTAGAGCTAGTGTCAGGGTTACCAAATTTCACGGGTGATAAACCGGGAGAATCGATTACAGACTTTTTGCAAAAGATAGAAAATGCCGCAGACATTAGTAACTGGGACATTACACGAAGAATGAAAATTTTAAAATTTAAATTGCTAGGTACAGCGTTGGAATTTGTTCAGAATGATGAGGGATGTAAAAATGCGACGACGTTTCGCGAATTAGCAGGGGCACTAATGGGTCAATTCTCAACGACTCCAGATTTGTATTATAGGGATCAGTTAGACCTGTTGGTTCAAAAGAAGTACGAGACAGTAAGCGATTTTGGAAATAGGGTAAAGAAATTAAATAATAGGTTAATGTACGAGAAACAAAAAAATAATGAAAAAGTTACCAAATATACGGAAAAAAAGGCCGATTTAAGGGGTATGTCAGTATTTCTAAAAGGATTAAGAGGGGAAATTGCAGATTTGACTAAAGAGAAAAATCCAACGTCTTTTGAGGAAGCTATAGACATTGCTACAGAAATGGAAGAATTAAAACAATACGTAAGGGACAAAGGGGTAGAAGTAAAACTTTTAGCAAATGAATCAAATAATAATAATAAGGGTGTTAATAAATTTTGTAACAACTGTAATAGGCAGGGACATACGTATAACGAGTGTAGATTAGTAAGACAGAATTATAGAGGTTTTGGAACACCGAGGGGATATCAAGGTGCACGACAGGCGCCGCGGTTTTCACCACCACAATCGCAACAACAATATAGGCACCCCAACGCAAATCAGCAAAGTAATATACACTACAGAGGAAATTCGTTTAGGGGAAATGGAAATTTCAGGGGACAATATTCACAGAGTCAACCACAAAACTTCAATAACGGATTTAGTAACAGTTTTAATAACGGAAGATTTCAAAACAGGGGATTTAATTTTTCACGAGGAAATTATCACAACACAGGAAATAGGGGTTATTACTCAACGAACGGACAACAGAATAGGCCACCATTTCAGGCAAACGGGGGCGACCAGGCTAGCGGAAACAATTGTTTAAACTCAAATGGGGTGGGGCAAAGCGCCGTCACTCACTCCAACCAACAATAAATAATTTTAAGGGATCGGCGCACAAGATGGTACCAATAAATAGGACAGAAGGGGTTTACAAAAACAATGATGTGTCAATTTTAGCAAAAATTAACGGCAAATGGGGTAGAGCTTTGATAGATACGGGAGCAGAAATAAGTCTTCTAAACCAAGATGTAGCTACGAACATTTTAAGAAATGATGAAATTATGGTAGCAGGGGTGACTGGAAATATTTTGGATATCTTAGGTACACAAATCACAGAAGTTTTTTATAATGAAAACGATTTTATTAAAGTTAAATTTCACGTATGTAAATTACCACTGGAATATGCTGCAATTTTAGGAAATGATATTTTAAAGACTAATAAAGTAATAATTGACTTAAATGAAAACACAGTTACAATAAATAAAAACAAAGTAATAATGATGGGATTTGGGAACATAGAAATTACCTTGCCCATAATCACAAATGACCAAAATATTAAAGCACATACAATTGTTAAGGATAACGCTTCTAAATTACAAAAATTTCAAGGGAAAATAAAGTCAAATTTAAGGCAAAACAATAAATCTAAATCTAAATTATTACCAAAAGGCACTAAACCATCAAAAGATGAAATTTTAAAAGGTCAGAAAGAACATTTGGAATATATTCGAAATGAAAACGAAAAATTATGCCAATCGAAAGAAGAAAAACGTGAATATAATTTATTTTGTAAAACAGATACACAGATACCAGCACTAAGTGAAGTCATGGTTAAATTTACAATTAGAGGATCTAAGAATAAAAATTTTGCTAATCCTAAAAATACTACAGAAATATTAAATCGAGACGTAATAATAGAACCAATTGAAAACCCACCATTTAATATTTTGTGCGCCAGGACTTTAATAAATTTACAAAAATCTAGGACGTGTTTTGCAAGAATCTTAAATATATCAGAAAACGAGATTAACTTAAAAAAGGGAACTTTACTAGCCAGATTAGACACGGAAATAGTAACAACGGAGGGGTCTTGTAAAGTAAATATGATTTCAGAACAAAATTATAAGGATTGTGAGTATGAAACTTCGCAATTAGAGGCTGATATTGAACGGAAGTTACAACATTTACCAGAACAGGAAAAATTAGAATTTTCAAACATGTTATTTTACTATAAAGATATATTTAACAATGAAAATAAACAATTGTCCGCTATTAAAAATGTAGAATACCGTATCGACACAGGGTCAGCCAAACCAATTTATGTACCACCACATAGGATTCCGTATGCGCAAAGAAGCGTAGTTAGGGAATTAGTTGACGATCAATTGAAAAAGGGTATAATAGAGCATAGTTACAGCCCTTGGAACAGCCCTATAGTTTTGGTAAAGAAAAAATCATTGAATGGGGAGGTTAAGTACCGGTTTTGTGTGGATTACAGGAAAATAAATGAAGTGATAACACCGGATGTGCATCCTTTGCCTAGAATAAGTGAGACAATAGATTTATTAGGTGGTTCCAGGTACTTTTCAGTAATTGACATGCAGGCAGGATTTCACCAAATTAATTTAACAAAAGATAGTCAAGAAAAGACTGCGTTTTCTACGTCTTGGGGTCACTTCCACTATAAAAGACTTCCATTCGGCTTAAAAATAGGTCCTAGTGGATTCCAACGAATTATGAATAACATTTTAATAGGGCTCAGAAATGAAATATGTCTACTTTATCTCGATGATTTAATATGCTTTAGCAAAACCATGGAAGAACACATAAATTCATTAGATAAGATTTTTGCCAGGTTTAAGGAATCAAATTTAACAGTAAATTTAGAAAAATGTAAATTTGGAGTACAGGAAGTAAACTATTTAGGATTCTTATTAAATGAAGCCGGCATAAGGCCAGATGAAAAGAAAGTAGAGGCGGTAAAACACTTTCCTATACCACAAACAGTTAGGAATGTACGGCATTTTCTCGGCTTGGCAGGGTTTTATAGAAGCCACATAAAGGATTTTTCAAAAATTGCAAGACCATTGTTTGATTTAACTAAAGATGGTGTAAAATTTAAATGGACTACTGACTGTCAGACAGCATTTGAAACATTGAGAGATAAATTAATTACAGCATCAATACTTAAATATCCAGATTTTACAAAAGAGTTTATTTTAGCGACAGATGCATCAAAGGAAGGGTTAGGTTGTGTTTTATCTCAGGAAATCGATGGCAAAGTTCACCCGATTGCTTTCGCTAGTAGAGTGTTACATAATGCTGAGAAAAATTATGACGCGTCTACTCTAGAGATGTGTGGGGTTGTATGGAGTTGTAAACTTTTTAGGCCATATTTGTTAGGGAGAAAATTTAAAATCATAACAGATCACAAAGCATTGTGCTATTTAACTTCTTTGAAGGACCCAACAAGCAGAATTTTACGATGGAGTTTAAAATTGTCAGAATTTGATTATACAATAGTACATAGACCTGGAAAATTACATACTAATGCAGATGCTTTGAGTAGAAATGTAGGGCTAACTAACGTAAATTTAGTACAGAAAGAATTTTTGCCACTAATAGACTTAGATGAAATAAGGAAAGCACAAATAAAGGACGATGAATGTCAAATTTTAAAATCACGTAAAAATTATAAAACAAGCCCAGAAAAAGTAATCTATTTTCAATCAGGAATAGAAAAATTAATTATAATACCAAAATTATTAAGAAATAAAGTAATTGCATTACATCACGACCTAATTACGGCAGGGCATGCGGCGGTTAAGAAAACTTTGTGGAGAATAAAACAAAAATTTTATTGGCCAAATATGGAGAGTGACGTCACGAATTATGTCCGCGCTTGTAAATCTTGCGCTCAGCGAGTTGATTACGGTAAATCAAAAGCACCTTTGGGTGACATTTTTACAGAACCAGACTTACCATATAAAGTAATAGCCATGGATATCGTGGGCCCTTTACCAATTACTAAAGATAAAAACAGATATATATTATCAGTAATAGACCATTTTACACGACATGCAACATTTATCCCAATAATAGAACAATCGGCAGAGGTCATAGCCAAGGAATTAATGTCAAAAATAATATGTCTTCACGGAATTCCAGAAATTATAATAACTGATAGGGGTTCAAACTTTACTTCTGAATTAATGCAAAACTTATGTAAATTACTAGGGATTAAACGAATTTTGACGCCGTATCATGCAATGGCCAACGGACGAGCGGAGCGAACACATAAAACAATATGTAAAATGTTATGTCATTTTGTAAATAATAATCAAGACAATTGGTCAGAAATTCTACCTTACGTAACTTTAGCATACAATACTCAGGTACATGAAACGACAAATTATACACCTTTTGAACTACTCTATGGACGTAAAGCTAGTATACCGTTAGAATCAACATTGAAAATTACTGAAGACACTTTTATTTATGACAATTATATAGAAAACGTTAGATCACATTTAAGCGAGGCATATGGTAAAATGAAATTATATCAATCAAACCAATTTGACAAACAAAGGAAAAATTATAACAAAAATACTAAACAAAATCAATACTCAGTGGGACAATACGTGTATTTATATACGCCTGCATTGAAACGACACAGAGTAAAAAAATTAACTAAACTTTGGCGTGGGCCATTTGAAATCCTAAAAGTTCTGTCTAAATTTAATATTATGTTGAAGGTCAGAAATCGTGAAGTATTGGTTCATGTAAACAGAGTTAAACCATGTTTGGAAGTAAGCAATGGCAAATTGCAACCAAAAAGTAGGAAAACTAAGGGAAATAGGCGGTTAAAAAATGCCACAATCAACGATCTAGGACAAAATTTAGGAATAGGGACCTTAACAACGGATACCACGGGTACAACAGCTACGAACGCCACTAATGATGTAACTATACCTGATATTCATGCAGCCAGTACAAGTGCCATAGTACCAGCACTCATACAACCACAAGGTAGGCCAATTCGTATTAAAAAGAAGCCATCCCGTTTTCAAAGTTTTGATTTATCGTAAAAATACAAAGACAGAAAAATTACAGAATATGTTCATTGGTATAAATATAAATAAGTATAGTTAAGAAGTTACAGAAGTGCAACTTCAATGTATCATGGTGAATAGGTAACTATAGGGGACCTGAATTACCTAATGGAACACCCTTTATATGAACACAACACTGTAGGGATTCGTGTAAATTGTAATTATAAGAGAAAAATTAAAATGTTAACAGTAATGATGTAACATGGAATGATAATAATAATTAATTAAAATTACTTAAAGCTTCAAACAGAATTAAACTAAATATAAAGTTTTTGTTAGGCCTAATGTTTCAATACATTCAGTCAGGAACAGAGACAGGCAGAGCTCATGGACTCGAGAAGCGACGGGTGTTATCGGGTTACATTGCTGACTCGGTAAAACACGCTCGACTGGAGAGCTTTGTGCAAGTTTGTAACGCTGTTTAATTTATCATGGGACAGGAACAAAAACTTTGAAATAAATTGATTTTAAAGTACTTTATACATTAAATAAAAACAAAATACAATTAGATAATGTTATTAGACATCATTAGGCATCGTGTAAAATTGTTTTAAGTACAAAACAATCTTTTTTTTAATAATTAAAAATAAATAACGTTTTTGGGGGTTATAAAATATTACTAACCTTGAAAAATCAACGATGAGCAGTGCTGCTGGGACTTTGCATAGCTTGAATTGTCATGTAGGGTTCAAAATTGAATTAAGTAGGTTTGGAACACATACTTATATGACAAAGTAAAGGTGTAAATTCTCCTAACGGCATAAGTGTCTCAAAAAGGTGATCAGAAGGACACATAGGGTTGTAGGCTAGAAGAGTCTTTAAGAAGGTTATTTTTAATAAGGGTTAAGGGTAGAATAATGATTAAATTTTTATCTATTAAATAAATAAAGTTTTTTTGTACTACTACAAACTTTAATAAAAGTTAAAAGTAATTCATAGATGTTTTTAAGGAAATGTTTTAATGAAAAATAATTTTTTTTTGGTTTTGGTTATATAAACATTTGTAAATAAGTAACTAAAGGATTTGTATGCTGTGTTAAACTAAAAGGGTGATTCATAAAATTTGACTCTCACGCATAAACAAAGGAATTCAGAATAGTTAATAAATATTGGAGTTCAATTGGATATAGTTTTAAATATTGGAATGTTTTGTCTATTAAGTATGACATAACAAAATAATGAAGGAAAATAATAAAATGATGTCAATAAATATTAAAAATGTATAATTTGTTTATACACTTAGAGGAAACTTTTGAAAATGAAAAATGTCAGTTAAGTGAAATGATAATAAAATGTTACGTTTTTTTTATTCAACGAGTATAGAAAAATGGTTTACGAGTAAAACTGAAAAAGTTAAGAGGTACAATAAATAAGTAGTTTAAGAAGTTTTGTAAAATAAACTATAATTGAAAAAGTTAAGCGGACTTATGATTTATTAAGTGAAAAAGAGAGATTTCAATAATGATACGTTTAGACAATTTGTAGAACTACAAATAATGTTGTTTTTCTTTATGGGGTGAAAAATGTTAAAGTAATATAATATAAAAATAATTAATTGTAGAAGTTTATAAACTTGGTAGTTTAAGCGGGCGAATGTTATTTGGATTTGTTAGAAAGAAAATACACTAATTTGAACATTGTCTTCATTAAAGGGGTGTACAACCCTTCTTAATTTCTGGCAATTCTGCCACATTTCTATGCCTATCCACCTACAATTTTCACACTTCTAGACAATGTAATTTAAATTCATGTATAGTCCTGACAATAAGTTTAAATAAATAAATTTGTAAAGTTTTTTTTTCTATTTCGATATTGGTATGAATGAATGAATATGAATATATAAAGCGACTATTAATCTTTGATCTTGAATATCGATAAATATTATATTATGATTGTTTGTGTATAATTTAAATGATAAATGATTAATGGGAAAATGTGTTGAATTGTTACAAGTAAATCAAAATAGTGCTACTTCATTCAAAATGTATAATAAATGAAATATGTAAATCAGGTGATCGACGAATATTCTTATATAAATAAGTGAGATTATACAGTAATGGTGAGACGTGCTAAACAGTTTAAGATGTATCAAAACATTAAGATATGAACAGTTTATTAATTATGAGAGTACTACGTTATGTAGAAAAGTGCGACGAAGAAATATGTATTATGATGAGATTAATAATGAGGTGATAAATGTGACATATTACGGTTATTGTATTTATATTGAAATAATAAGTAATGCGGAGTAAATAAATAACTATTTAGATATAGTCAACGACGGAAGACGTCAAAGAATGTCTTCAAAATAATTATGTGTTTCAAACATGTGCAAATAAGAGGTTTTATACAGGAATTGTATGAAATGTGGATTTTACGTCAAGGAATTGAGTAAAATAATATACAAATGCGATAGGAAGCTACTTTTTAATGGTAGGAAGGATGTAGACGAATGGTCTAGATACGTTAAATGGCTAGGCTATTCGTTGATTTCAAGTTTGAAGTCTTTATAAACTTCATTAGATTAATCGAAAAAGGAAGAGCGATCTCCTCGAAGCGAGCCGAAGTGATGAGAGGTCACAAAAAGGGGGGGTGAGTTATAATAAAATTGTTACAAATGTATTAGCTATTAACGTCATGAGGTAGAAAGCAAGATTATTTTAAAGTTTCAATTATAAATTATATACTGCATTTTTATTGTAAGTCAGAAGTGCCGATTAACGTGTAGCTTCAATATTATTCAGCAAACGTAGATAA
>JAGFPH010001435.1:27940-43934 GCA_018207615.1 Philaenus spumarius
AAGTTTACTATTCGACCCTAGGCTAACCTATGGCAACAGAAATGCAAGAATAAAAAAAAAACCTAAAAGGTTCTAACCTAGGCCTATAGTATTTAGTCACGGTATGTTTTCCTGTATTCAACATTTAACAGTAGAATGTAAAACAACATCGTTGTCTGCAAAAATATTAGGCTGGAGTCGAATAGTAAGCTTACGCCCAATATTATTAACTTAGGCCTACATATATGTTTACAAATTGGAAACATACTTTGACGAAAGACTATAAGTTAGAACTTCAGGCTATTGGCGCAAATTTACTATTCGACTCTAGGCTAACCTATGGCAACAGAAATGCAAAAATAATAATAATTTAAAAAATGCCTAAAAGGTTCTAACCTAACCTATTTAGTCACAGTATGTTTACCTGTATTCAATATTTAACAGTAGTAGCCTAGAATGTAAAACTTCGTTGTCTGCGAAAATATTAGCCTAGAGTTGAATAGTGAAGTAGGTAGGGTCGTATAGGCTAGTAAATTCGTGCCGAGCTAAATACAAACCTTTCTGCCAGATAGTGAGGCAATCCAGTGAGCAGAATAGCGTGCAGTAACACAATATATTTTTTTTTAAACCAAGCATAGGGCACAATTCATTCATCCATGAACAACGTATTTTTAACCAAATTTAAACCTCATTCTAAACTATCATCTCAGTTTTCATTTTGATCTTCCTATTCACCAAAATTACGAGGATGACACTGGAATGTGAATAGTGCTGGTACACTGGGCTTAGGTTGGTAGCACTACTCTGTTTACTAAGAAAGGTCCTCTTTTGAAAAACATAGTCTAAGCTAGGCCTATCAGCTGGGTATCTGAATTCTAAAGTAGGCCTAGCCTAAATTTTCGCCTGCCATTTTAGAGTTAAATCTAAGCCTAGGTTACTTACCTTTTTAGCAAATAAAAACATAAAATAAATTAGCAACATTATTCATTTTTAAGATTGAAATGTTGTGAAACTGATGACTATCAGCCAAGGCTTATCAAAGTAGGCTAGGTAGGCCTACTTTATGAAGGCCTATTTTTTCAGAGGTGAACATTGAACAAAATTTATCTCACCTTGTGATTTCTTAGCATCAATTCCATACCCCTTGCTCGGAGTTTGAACTGAACGACTTGATGGTTTTTTTTCCATTGTAAACTCTTCTAACATCTACACACACACTGAAGGAGATATTTTCTCCGAACGGAGAGAAAACGGAAGACTTCAGACCCGACATTTTTTCAGCAGGCCATGATTCTCAATTTTCAATAATAAAAATACCTTTAATGGTTACTGCAAGAACTTAATATAAAATATGAAGTTGCAAAGAATAAATTCACCAAAATTTTGGGGAGCAATGCCCTCCCTTGTCGTCGAGAACGACGATTCCTTTTAAGAGACTATCAACTACGTCGCGTTTTAAGCGACGGCTGGGACCACACAATATGGCGTAGGAATAAAATTTATTGCACAACCTGCACAGCCTTCTTAAGAAAATATTTTATCAGAGCCCTTCAAACTGCATTAAATCAAAACACGCAAGACTACAGTGTCTATATAAAATACTAAGTTTAATATTTTAAAGTGGTTTTATTGTATAGACTGTAAAAGATAAATTTTTCATTTGTATAATTTTTCACATCAAATTATTTACTAATTCAAGTGCAATCCCTTCCAAAAAATTCCCAATTGTTTGTGATAAAATTATTACATTTTGATTACGGTAGGCCTAATGTAATTCTAGAATCGGTGATGACTGATGTAGACCAAGTTGTGATGCTATGATTTTAATACCTTCGGATTCGGGATCCGAATCCAGCGTTGATGTTAACTTTTCCGCGGCTTGTTCCATTTCTCATCTTTCATTATTAGAACTGGTTTATAACAAAATATTTAAAAAAACTTTAGAAAAGTCGATTCATTCAAAATAAGTTTTTTCCGTTGAGTTTTTTTTTTATGACATCCGAATTTATCCACACTCATTGCTTCATTAGTATACGAGTTTAAGACTAATTCTTTGAGAATTTAATTAAACTAGTTTGTATGATCCGTTTTGCCCGCTTGCTGAGAAAAATGTTTTGCCCGTTTGTGCAGTTTCAGTCTTTCACAAAGTTGATTCGGTTTATTACAATATACTTTATTCTGTTTTTTGTCAGTAATTACCATATTTGAATAAATTTTCTCGTCTTCCCCTGTAGTCAAACCCACTACTTATGTTATTATAGTTGTATATATTTTGTACATCTGCTTGATTTAAATTTTTGTCAGGATATTAATATGAAAAAGGTAAAAGGTACGGTACTCAGAGAGAACATAAAAGTGTGCCATATAGAATATAGTATTTTATTGAGAACTAAGCAACAATAAGAAAGTTAACAGATGTCAGATATCTAAGTAACATATGACATCATATTTAAACATAATATGTAATATATTTGAATTGTCTTATAACATATAAATATAATATATTTATCTGACAATTTTACCATTGACGAAAGTTTTTCTGAATATATTCGTGTACTAAAAAATATCATCGTTTGTTTGTAAATTTTCTTCTTTGATGTAAGTATAGGTTTCCATTTCAGACCAGAACAAACAATTTGTATAATCTCTTGTTCCCATGAAAAGTTTTATATTAATTATGACAATTTGTTTTCACCATTCCGAATATTGATAATACTATATTAATTCAAAAAATTAGATCGACGACGGTAAGTCTTATATTTGAATTACTATAGTAATAATCACGTTGTCATCATTTAGAGATCAACAATTTTAATTTCTAACATTAAAATGGTCCCATTCTCGTGTATCCCTAAGTTTTGTAAATTTTGTTTACCTCAGGTTATAAATCTTGTAAAATATATTGTTCTCATAGGGCCTTGAGAAAATAATAATTATTCATTATTAGAACAGGTAATAGTCTTTCTGCCATAGTTATCTTGATCACGACTTCCCTCGATACATTATCTTGGATAAATTCAAGGTCACTAGATAGTAACCTAGTGACCTTGGGATAAATTGCCAGTTAATTTTCACTGCAATAGCTCAAGGTCACTAGATAGAAAAGGTTACCTCCTAGTCATGTAAACAAACTCAAACCACTCGACCCGTTCCCTGTCCAGTGACGTCATTATAGTACAAAAACACCGCGCTACCATGAAAGATGTATGTTTCGTCGTACAAGTTACCTCATTTTTTAAAAAATAGATGTATTTAACTATTTTTGGGGTTGCAGTTTTTTAAAATGATACTTAAGTTACACATTTCAACATTTGTAATTGTAAGAATATATCTTAACCTTTTCGAAAACATTATGTTTATGTCATTAATTTGCAATTTACAATAATAACAAAAGTATAATCATACAAATTTTAATTTATATTTTTACTGACTAAAATTTAAAATAAAAAGCTATCTTGGTAATACATTTTAAATCATACAACTAAAAAGCAGTCATTAAAATTGTATTTAATATTTTTTACAGATAAAAAAGAAAAATGCAATCACGATAATACATTTTAATCTATATAATAAAAATTAAATGCTATTTGTTGGTAAGCATCACTTGAGAACGGCTGGACCAATTTTGCTATTTTTTGTTTTAAATGTTCGTAATAGTCCGAATTAGGTTTTTATGGAAAGACATTTTTGAAAAAAATTCCCAGAAAAGTTTCAAATTTGGGAAATAATGAACACCCTTTTTTATATGACTCAAGATCAAAACTCACGACAACAGCTGTTCGGACAAAAAACTGCTTAGCAACACAATGTTTGTTTACATTTATTACCATAGCAACTTTACTTAGCAAATTTATAATCAGTTTATTATTATTCAAAACCAACCGTTTTTACTTCGGCTCGCATTATAATGCCGAAGTATTGAAATCATGTGATAATTATTTTTGTATTTGTTTTCCTGTAAACACGATACAAGCACTCACAGACGTCGTAGAAAACTTCTGGTGGTACCAAGAATCTTCGTAATTTTATTGCGGAGAGTTTAAAAGCTTTTGAGCTTTCTAGCATGAGTTGTAGCGCGTCGGGGTCACGTTTTTGGGTCAACATTTTGAAAATACAGTGCGGGGTAACGTTTTACATGTTTTTGGGTTCGAAAAAAACGATTCTGTGAGTTAAAAAGTCGTAGAGGGTCGGGGTCACGTTTTTGGATCAACATTTTGAATATAGAGTGAGGGGTAACGTTTTAACTTATTTTTTTAACATATTTTTATGTTTTTTGTAAAACATTAAAGAGTCTTTGATTATGTTTACTTTGTTGTAATTGTAAAAGTATATTTACAATATCTTTTAAGATTTGTTTTTGAAATCTTAAAAACCCCAAACCCGTTACGATATGAATCACGATCTTTCAACATCAGTAATTATTTAATAATAGTTAATAAATAACAATAATAAAAGAATAAACCGAAACATACCCCCAAAATTGGTGTAGGGTACTTAATAAGCCAACTGATCAAAGAAATTGGACGGGTGTAGTCCTAATATTTTTTCTTTGATAAAAGTTTGACAAAATATTTGACGAATAACAATGGTAGTGTAATATGCCCCTTAGCTACATTTTATTCACTTTAAGCTTTAGCTAGGAAAATTAGTGAAAGCTTAAAATTATTAGACAAAGCTTTTAGTACTAGCTATTGCTTATTTTTATTCACACGATTTTAAGTAATGACTTAAAGTCTTAAGTTATAGCTTTTGCTTATTTTTTATTCAACAGACTCATTAAGTTAAATTGTTGAACAAAAAGTTATTTTATACAATTTTAATGCAAAAGATAGCCACAGAAACTACTTTTAAATCAAAATATTAAGACAAAAGAAAATTATAATAACATTTTATATGAGTAAGTGGCATTATATTATTTACTATTACAAAAGAAACAAAAAATATCTAGGCCTACCTGTGAAAAGATAATAATATCAGTTCTTCCTTCTTGTTTTGCTTTTCCATAATAATATTTGCAAGTTGCAACCGCACAAACGGAACCACCTTTAGGTTTATTATTTATTGATTTTCTATCCATTGTAAATAATATATTTCTTCTACTTTAAACACTTTATATACACTAATTTAAAAAAAGTTTAAGTTTAAACAAAAAACACAAGTCGTCAAACACACAAATGAGTAACGCGTATAAACGTAAACGACAAAACTTTGATCACTCTCTAGTTGTACCAATAACTACATCACAGCCCCCACTCCACTTTTTTTGATATTTCCCGAATGAGGTAACCTTTTCTATCTAGTGACCTTGGCAATAGCTCACCTTTTCTATAGAAATTCGCTAATAATCTATACAAGTTTATAATCAAAGATTTGACTGTAGATGCATTCAAATTCAATCTTTTATATCTGTGAATAGTGCAAATCTATGGCATATCTATGAGATCTCATCTGTGAAACTCTGAATCTGAAAGTTAAAGAAAAGAAATAGAGTCTCGAGTAATAACACGTGGGGTTTATTTTGTTTACTTGTGTGAATAACTTGTTTTTTGTTAATTAGTTGGTCAATTCCTGTCTTTTATAAATAATAAGTTGTATTTATTATTTTTGAAGAAAGAACATGTCGCTCCTTGAAGACACAAACATTCTACCCTTACAAGCCGACATACAAAGTGTGATCACAACACAAGCAATTGCTCAACCAATGGCTCCCAAGTCTTTAACGAAGAAAATTTATAAATTAATTAAAAAATGTAAGTAAATAGGCCTCTATGTAAGATTATTTACCATCCATAAACGGTTTTTAATATATTTTCATTTCATTAATCTTTCGATCTGTGGTAGGTTAGGTTTTGAGATAAAATTATATTTTATAGGCGGCTAGCATATTAAAACATTGTCTAGGTCTGTAAGTTTTACTTATCATTTAAGGTATGATATTGCACTCTTCACTTTATTCAGTAAAGAGGAGTAAATTATGCAGATGGGCATGACCATCAATTTCTAAAGAACGAAAAAACTTCACACTTTCGTTTCAAATGTAATTAGGGCCTAGACTAACCTATAGACCTACACTCCACCGATTGTTAAAAATAAAATTTGTACATATTAAAAAGAGTTAAGGACTTAAACAAAAGTTGAATAGAATTTCACGTATTGAACACTCGGCATATTGAAAAGTTAAATTACTAACCTAGGCCTAGCTTAGACCATATTGCGGCAAAGGTGCCAATGTATACAAGAAAGTGCTATACCCTATAGGCCTACATTATTGTACTGTTCAATTCTATTTCTAAACGTCTTAAATAAAGGGTGTGTATAAAACGCGGAACGTGCTGACCATGAAATAAATGAAAACAAAATATAGCCTAATTTCTAAAATTTAATGTAGGCCTACTTATGAACAGAAAATAGCCTAAAACACTTTAACATTTTAAAACTCTATTCATAATTTACTTAACTCGTAAATAAATATTATATGTATCTTTTCAATGACATCGGACTGTGCATGCGAACGTAAATAAACATGATTGTCGTACTCCGCTATTCCTACAACTTAACATCACTTAACCCTAGAACCGGCAAACGGTACATAATGTACCGTCACTCCAACACATTTGTAACGAGTGATTGTATTGGATATTTGACCCACTAAAAATCTTTCAATTTCAAAAAGACAAACACCATTGGAAAGGTAGGCCTAATGTTTCAAACTTTAATTTTTGTATTTACAATTTCTTTCTAAAACGTATTTACATATGTAATCGTCGTTTTAAAATTGTACATTTCTGTAAACCTGATTCCACGGGTGAATTCGAATACAATTGTACTGTTATTTCTTACTTATTCAATGTCCCAGACCATCTACAGGAATATTTTGATCAAAATATTTTGAAACTATTCACTACTTTTGTTAGCAGTCGTGTAGATGGAACATAAAAACTGGTGTTTTCAAAATAAGAAATTTGAAATTGATCAATGTTTTTATACAGTTCTATTTAGAACTAAATTACGAAACATTTTTACATTTACGGAAAAAATTACAAAAAAAGTAGAGTGTCGAAAATCCGAACTAATTGGGACCGAGGGGGGTTCGGATTATCAATTTGTTCGGATTTTTGAAAACAACCAAGAAAATGCCATTTATGCCCTTTAATCGATTAAGTTAAAGTGTTTAAACTGTACAAGCAGTAATGTAAAATTACAATATAGTATGTAAGACTACTTACATATTATAATTTAGAAGAACCTGTACGTACACAGTAGGGCCAACATGATTACACTTGTAACTCTCAATTACAGTACAGTTATTAAAAGTTCATTTGTACCTTATAGTTAACACAAACGAAAAATAAAAAAAAATACTGTACAGTACACTACTGTATGTACGATATACTGTTATAATGATTACACAACGAGAAATTAATGAACTTTCTGTATGTTTACTGCTAGCGCTAAAGCAGCTTATTAGCGTAACAGTGAAAATACTGACAACCAGTCTGTTGTGAGGGCGTGTGAGAGCAGGTATTTAAGAAGTGTTTAAAAAGAGATAATAATGTCAAACTGCAATGAAAATTTTTGTGAAATTTTTAACGACGCAATAATTGGAATTTGTGAAAACGATATGTTTGCAGGGGCTACCTCAGAACGCGTACGGATTTTTGACGTTTCGGATTATTGACGTTCGGATTATCGACGCTCTACTGTACTTTTTATGTACTGTAGACCTAAAGTTGAACTTTTATTTTTCGTAACTGAACATTTTTTGTTTCTTGAGCTAATAACTTTGTAAATTTTACATCTATCATTTTTTTACGGGCATATATAAATTCTTTGAACCTTTCTCCAAAAAAAAAGCTATGGAACACTTTTGGATTGGGGTTCATTTACTATTTTTGGCAAATTTTTGAAAAAATGCTTGCACACGCCAAAAAATCCATTTTCGTCAAAGCCGCCGGTTCTAGGATTAATAAAAAAAAAGGAACACACAATTTTCATTTTATAGTACGGTACATAAGTAGTACTACTTAATGTTTACATCAAACTACGAATATTCAATATAAATTGATGTTCATAATTTGATACATGAATCAATCCGATCCTGATTTGTATAACAAGAGCCCAAATGTATTTGTTGCATTGATGTATTTTGAATCGATGAATGTAAAAAAGAAGGGCCTTAAGTTTCCACTTTATAAACATATGTAAGTTGGTGACATGAATTTTAAGTTAAGTTGTTTTGCTAACAGAAATGCTTGCATTAAAAAAATTAAAAAATAGCCTGGAGTTCTAACTTTAGTCACAATATGGTTACTAACATTCAATAGTAGATTGTGCTAAGGTTGCCAGCACTAAAATACTCTTTCCTAAAAAATGGTCGTCGTCTGCAAACATTGATATATTTTGCTGGGGGTCGTAAAGGTAATTCACGCCGAACACTCAGAGCCATCTATCTAACCAGATAAATATAACAGTTTGCCAGATCCCTAACAAAATAATTAATAATTTTTAATAATAAAAATAATTAATTATAGGCCCTATATCAAAGCCCACTTAAGAATACCGTAGCGAGGCGGCCAATAGGATGGGCGCGCAGCGTTGTCATATCTACTAGCTTCGAACACTCCTGGTATTTACCACTCGAGGCTTGATCGCACAGTTTAAAGAATTATAAATGCGTTGAGTCAGCCGCAATATAGAAGCGTGGGAAGAACATAACAACGTAGCACTACGGCGATTGGAGTGTTCAAGGTCTCGGTGAACACAAGCCCGTCCCTCAACGGTATTCTTTAGTGGGCTTTGATATAGGCCTGAATTTAATATTTATGAAGATAGGCTATACCAAAAAATACATTTCGTCAACGTAAATGTTGCCTAAACATACGGAGTAGTTGTAGATATATAAAAAAATAACAAACTATTGAAACAATGTTAAAAGATTTTTGAAAAAATGTAGCCTATTTTTAGATAATAATATTATTATATAGAAAGTTATTTGGATTAAAATACTAGATGAACAACCTAGCCTGAGTGAACTTAAATTCTCCTTTTTGTAATACAGTATAGGTATAAGAATTCCTTTTTTGTCATACTTATCACAAATATGTAACAATATATAGGGCCTAGGCCTACTAATTTTCATGAAAATTTAGACTATAAAAACTCAGCCTAAAGCCTCCTCTTCATAACGTATACAAAAGCTATGAATTTCTTTTTTTTTAAAATTAACGTAATATTAAACCTTGTTAATTAATTAGCGCATATAGGCTACCGAATATATTGTAGGCCTACTTTCATTAAATTTGTCAACGTTTATTTTGTCATGACCCATATTTTGTTAGTTTTCCATAAACGTTGTTTGAGCTGTTTAAGTACTTTATGTAAATTATTTAATGTTAAATAATATAAATGCGCATTTTTGCATGTAAATTTTCTATTGTTATATCTTTTATTGTTTGTTTATGACAGGCTGGTTTTTATCTTTTTGGACCCAGCAAAGTGTATAGTTTCTGTAGTTTAGCTTTTAAACATATCCAAAATAGCTAAATTTTAACCTGGATTTTATGTTTTCTTTCTTTTGTCGTCATTCCTACATTATTTGTCAGCGACTGTTATGGTTGTCATTACTTTTTAGTTCAGGCGATTACCAAGATCCGCAATATAGTGTTACGGGCGATTCATTTTCTTCTTAGAGGGACAGGCAGCTCCTAGTCGATAAATAACTATTGAACTTGACTTGTGAGAAAGTAACTATGAAATGAAACCTGAACACAAAATCTCACAACAAATATGTTTACTAACTTCAAACTTGTGAGGTTTTGTGTTTAGGTTTTATTTTATCTAGCTCCAAGAATCGGCCACATTAAGAAAATATAGGTACATTGAAATGTATGTGCAGTTTAAAACTAGCCTAATGTCTAAACCATTATATAGGATAGGTTATTAATATCAAATTTAGATTTCGGATTCTCAACTATTTCATTAAACTCCACTGGGTTTATACCAAAATATTTTAAAAATAAATTAAATAAAAATCTTTCTTAGCTTGCTTTGCTTTGTTTCAAATCTTCATTCCTAAACTTTTCAATCTATCATCATTGAGGTTAAACACCCCAATTTAAACAATTTTTCTAATTTGCAATTTGAAGACAGCTTGTTTTTGATTCAGCGTTTAAATATAAAAGTTTCTGCTCTGTATTACGTTTTAAAATTTTTTGACTACTTATTTTTCTTATAAATTAATATTATTTAATAATAATATTAAATAATTAGCACTCATTATATGTACCGAAGTTACTGCCGTAGGATCAAAACAGTTAAAGTAAAAAAACTGCAGTAGATAGCCTATGTGCCGTTATTCAATTTCCGCGCTATCAAAATATTACCTTCCACCAAGATATTACGTTCGTAATATGCTTGCTGTTTTATCGACCGACAATGCTAGCGTTCAAGTAGTTCCCGTTATCCCGCAAGGCGGCGACTCTGTACAGACACCAGCTGTTGGTCATGTGACCAACCTTAGACGGGGCATTTAGTACCGTTAACAGTCGCCATTACTTTTTAGGTCGTTCCTGTGTAGAGACGCCCTTTGTGTTCGTTCATTATGCAGTTTTGTAACTTTGTAAATGTTTTAGTCGTGAGTTAATGAACGACAGTGCGTTAGTAAATAAAATGATTTTTATTTAAGTCCTATTCAACAAAATCCAGGTATGTTTTAGTGTTTTAGAAGCTTCGTCAAATCAAATGTCTTAGCGTGGTTATGAAACATTAGCTTTAAGTCTTTGCCAATCAAGTTAAGTTTATATTCAAGTTTGTCAATAATATTTCAAAAGTATTAAGTGTATTTTAATATTTACTTAATTCAATTTTGGTTCTTTGAATACAACTAGTGTACAACTTGGTGCCTAAATAACAACTTAGTGTAACCTGTCTAAATTCAAACTTAATTCTAGGCTAAAACAATTTATGTAATCTTTTGCTATTACTTTAAAAGTCATAAAGTAGAGCTGTGTAACTTATTGAACAAATAAGAACTTTTAAAACCATCATTCAAATAATATGTCTGAAATACATGAGCATTTTGAAAGTTTAATATGTGCTTTCTGAACATGTGGTAACAGTTACGGTTTTAACATGACAAATGCTAACAATTTAACTTTGGTTAAATCTTGAATTAACAATTAACATTTTTTCTCAACCCTGCTTGTTAAACACTTGTCAAAAATAATATAAAGGCAAACTCTTTAAGCCTAAAGTCTGTTCCCAATGTTTTGGTTTTAAAACATACCATAAATCCATAAATGCTAAAACCATGTTATTTTGTTTTACATGCAGTGTATAACTGGTCCAAGTACAAGATGGAGACTTAGAAATGTTCTGCTTTTAAAACAAAAACTTTACCTTCTGACCATCAATGCAACTTCTTACTGTTTAATTTCGGCGACAGTGCCTAGTGTTTGAAATAGCTACACTCAAATTGCCAACTACCTTTTAAAACATAGCTATGAACTATAGAACAAAGTTGTATTAAAATCTGCAGTGAACTTTCTCATAAACTGTTTTTTTGAATAGGTTGTGTAAATTTTGTCTTTGTTAAAAATTTATAATATATAATATATGTCTTTTGTAATTTAATTTAAAATTGGGAGGTGCGCTATAGCAAATTTTCGGAACTACAATCCTTCAGGGATTTTCAAATCAAAATTCTAATAATAGTTTTTTTAAATTTATTATAAGAGAGACGTCTCAACAAATCATTAAACGCAATTATTTTTTATTATTTAATTTTATTTAGCACTAAGGTTTGCCAACAAAATAAATGTTACTTATTAATAAATCCATGGTACTATATGTTTAATTTTTGTAATTTGTATAATTAATAAATTTGTATAAATTTGTATTTATTATTAATGGGGAGGGTTTTACAACTTTTATATTTTTTGGGGAGGGATCTTTTAAATTCAACAAAATTAATATTGTAAAGCTAAACTTTTTTAAATTCTTTTGTAACTAAGGGCATATAAATTTTTATTTTTGTAATTAAGGGCATGTAATTTTTTTTTATAAATATATTTAAAAATATATTTTTCTTTTGGCTTTGGTCAATAAATTAAAATCTAATCTAACTTCTTCTTTATTGAGTTGACCAGAATATATCTGATTAATGTTTGTGAGTGATCAGCTAAGACATTTCTTCAGTTTGGCGAGTATTGTTTTTAAGGTAAGTCTTTTGAACATGTCCAGTCTATGTGGTCCAGTATAGCTTCCGTTTTTATTTAATTGTCTTTATCCAAGACTGGTACACCTATGTGCGTATGATCTCCCTATTATTATTATTACTTAAGGTAACCAGTAAGTTAGAACTTGTTTTATTTTTAACCTATAGAGTAAGATATAAAATGCAATCAAACTTTAGTTTTTATCACTACTCATCCCCATTTTTAAAAAGCATTGTGAAACTAGTAATAACTATTATTATTATTACTTAAGGTAACCAGTAAGTTAGATAATATTTTTACCTTATTGTTTCCGTCTTGTGACTTCGTCTGCGTTTTTTATAATGACGCGTTTCGAAACCTATGTTTCATCATCAGATTATTTAATAAATAAATTAAAAGTTCACATTACAAAAACACAACAACATACAACTCACGACACATAACACATATAAATTGTCCGGTAGACGTCTACTACGGCGGGCGGTCGAGCGACAACTCAAGTAAGTTAGAACTTGTTTTATTTTTAACCTATAGAGTAAGATATAAAAAGCAATCAAACTTTAGTTTTTATCACTACTCATCCCCATTTTTAAAAAGCATTGTGAAACTAGTAATAACTATTATTATTAGGCCTATATCTTTTTAGATTATAGTGTAAATAACACCTAGTTAAAGGGTGTATGCTACCATAACATTGTCAGAAACAAAAGTTGCCTTAAGCCTCGGTTTCCAAGAACACGCCGGACGGTGCATGAGTGGACAAACGTGATGATGTAATCAATTACCAGTTTGTTATTAGATCTTGTTTTTAGCCTCTTGAGACATATTGTGATCAATAAATCTAAGAATAGTTCTCTATTGACCCTAAAATATTTACAAAATTTTCTCTCGTTGTCCATCAAGTATAGTGAAATTAAAATCCTGAAACAACCCTCATCTTGCCTTTTTTTAAACATTAAGTGTGGATCCTCTCTAGCAAAACCTTCTAGTAACATGCATTCTTCCTTCTCTTCTTCTTCCAGTAGTAGAGCAACAGTAATGACATCCATGGTGGTACAAACTGACAACTAGCTCAATTCCCAAGTAAAATAACCGGGAATGCCATTTTCTTGCAAACCACTCTCACGCCAAGCTTGAACGGACGGAAACTACCTCCAACGGACACCACGCTGGTTTGATTTTGGAAACTCAGTCTTAACCTAACCATTTAACCATTTTAGGCTGGAATTATATTCCCATAGCCTATCTATATATAAAAGAGATTTGTCCTATTGCCTATGGAACAAAATGATTTTTAATTTCATATTAAGTGTATTATTATCATCATGAGTTTAAAAACATTGTTATAGAATAATAGGAGAGAACCATTGCTTCGGTGTTTCGAATATATTTTTGAGTTCTGTCCGGTTTCACAATACGGCTTTGTCTTAGGGGTATCCTAAAAATGATCCTATCAAACTTAGTTTTAGTTTTCTGCAGGATGCTTATTATGTGTGTGTGTGTTTTTTAGCAACATATTCTAAAATAAACATTTGATGACAAATCCTCAATGATTTTTTATAAAGATGGTGCAATGAAATTCTCCTGTAAAATATTTGTACTTTGTGATATTTAGTGCAATCAGTATTCTGACATTAGTTTTCCTTATGATTTCAGCACATGCCCAAAAAGATTGTTTAAGAACTGGACTAAAAGAAGTTCAAACTAGGATACGGAAGGGTGAAAAGGGGTAAGTTAAAATCTATAGCCTATATTTATATTTAAAATTAACAAAAGTTTGTATGGAAATATTTCACTAAAACTTACTTATTAGATTTTGATGAAACTTTTACACTTGGGTAACCCTATGAGTTATGTTTCACTAAGGTTTACAAAATAGGATTCAACAGTACCTAATTGAAATGATTAAGAAAAACATCTGAAACTCCATCCCATGCCTTTTTAGCATTTTATTGTATATGCTGGATAAAGAAATACATTCCGCTAGGCATGTATAGTGCAGATCGTCGCCGGTTCAGTGACACCGGTGTCGTCGACCTGTTTTGTTCCTCTGTAGTAATAGTTTTCGCTGGTGCTGTTTTGTTCTCTTTTCGTTTTTTATGAAAGCAAGTTTAAGTGAACAACGTGTGGCTGTGAAATTTTCTTCCTGCTCAGTAAAAACGCCGCTGACACTGTTTTAATGTTGAAAGCAGCTTACAAAGATCATGCTATGGAAAAACTCAAGTATACGAGTGGTTTGCTCGGTTTAAAAATGGTGACATCTCGATTAAGGACAACCCTCGTTCTGGACGTTCATCAACTGCCCAAACAGATGAAAATTCAAGAACTTATAATTGCAAACCGTCGACAGACCATTGATCAATTGTCAGAGATTAGTGGGATATCTTGGAGTTCAGTTCCGCAAATTTTATTCAAATATTTGGAAATGAAAAGGGTTGCTGCCAAGTTTGTGCCTCGGGTTCTGACTGACAATCAAAAAGGACGAATTGAAACATGTCGTGCTTTGAAAGAACAGCTTGAACAGACCTTCAAGATTTCCTGTCGAAGGTCATTATGGTGATGAGTCATGGTGCTATGGTTACGATCCCGAAACAAAGCAACAGTCAAGAAAATGGAAAACGTCATTGTCACTCCGTCCAAAAAAAGTTGTCAAATCAAAAATCATGACAATGCTCATTTGTTTTTTGATGTGAAGGGGATAGTTAATTCAGAGTTTGTTCCACCAGGTCAGACCATTAATCAAGCTTTTATTTGGAAATTTTAAGAAGATTGCGCTACAGTGTTTGACAAAAAAGACCCGATTTGTAGCAGACAGGGGACTGTTTTTCCACCATGATAATGCACCTGCACACACAGCCATCTCTGTTTGCCAGTTTTTGGCAAAAAATGGCATGGTTCCGCTGTCCCTCGCACCTTACCTGGCTCCGTATGATTTTTGTTATTTCCATGCATGAAAAAGGGTATGAAAGGACTCAGATTTGAGAACGTTGATGAAGTGCAGAGAAAAACGAGGGAGGAGCTGTCAGCCATATAGCTTTTAAAAAATAATTCCTGTTTTTTTGGGTAACACCTCGTGTGTCTATACTGTATTTTATACTTATTATTATTTGAATAACTTTTGTACCATTAATGTTATGCAATTAGAAACACTGAAGCTCCAACGACAAGTTCGGTTAATAACACTACGAACTAAAAATCAAAAGATTAACTCAAAATCGTTTCATAAAAGAAATTAACTAAATTAAATAAATATCTATGTTTAACAGTTTTGAGTCTAAAGTTGTTGACAATATCCTTAGGAAACAGAGAGGAAAGAATGACGGATTACGAAAGAATGACAGATTAAATTCTACGACTCTCCAACCGGTGAAGAGTAAATTCAGATTTGCAGTCTACCTTTTGATTCAGCCATCATTAACAGTTTGGGATCTATCTTTAAAAATGTTGACATCAAGATTGCTTACAAAAGTCAAAACAACCTTAACAGTTTACTAGGCAATCCTAAAGATAAAATTCCGACATTGGAGAAGTCCAGTATTTATGAAGTTTGTTGTAATGATTGTAACAAGGTTTATCTAGGCCAAACAAGGAGAAAAGTTTGTACTAGATTTAAAGAACATGTGGCTCATATAAAATACGATAGGCCTGAGAAATCTAGTGTAGCCTAGCACATCCTTCAAACGAACCATGACTTGGGAATACAAAATGTTACACTGGTTAAGAGTGTGACCTCCAATAAATTGTTAAATAGCTACGAAAGTATGTTTATTGCTAAAACTGATATGGAATTACTTCTCAAC
>JAGFPH010001435.1:48934-80136 GCA_018207615.1 Philaenus spumarius
ACGAAAGTATGTTTATTGCTAAAACTGATATGGAATTACTTCTCAACGTTGATAAAGAGGTCCTATTCGTAATTCATGTTTGTTCTCTTTGTTGAAACCCAGATAAAACCTTAATCAGCCATAGTATTTTATATTCTATTTTTTTTTCTATTACATGTATTTATTCCTATGTACCCCTTAATGTTGATTTATTGATGAGTTTATTTTATATAATTTTCAAATTTTATCCGTTGAAGATAAGTACTTTACTTCTTTTTTTTTTAAACCCCTCTTAGTTATTCGTTATTTTAATTAGTTTTAAGATGTATTGTAAACTGTATTCCATTAGTTATGTAGTTTTATGTAATCTGTGTAAAATGTTTCATTTCGCAATCTCAGGCCATCGACAAAGTACAGTTGGCCGCTTCTGTCTGGCTTACAAGTCCATGGTGTGGTCACTTATGATTGGTTGATCTACCTGAGGAAGAGAAAGGGGGGGAGAATAGGTCTGATTAGTTTTATAGAATCATTCTTGTTAGCATTAGTTTATATTTAGAACCCTCCGATGATGGTAAAACTTGGTTACCGAAATGTACTTCATGGAACTCCATCAATAAATGTTTTTCATTTGAATAGTGTTATTCACCGAACTTGTGGTTGGGGCTTCAGTGTTTCTAATTGTTTAAATTCACCACAGTACTCATTGAACATCCATTAATGTATGGTTAAAACTGGCCGTATCTTGTAAAGGAATCCATCTGAAAGTTGTTTTATTCGATTGGCTATGATAAAAAAATATTTTTCAAATGTGTTCCCCAAGATGTTTGCACCATTTCAAAATTTGGAGGAGTTATCAACACTTGAATTCGACTGCCAAAGCAAAGTTATATTTTTCCTATTCTATTCGAAGGATACCAAGAAGTTATATGTCAATAGAGTACAGCCAAGCAAGCTGACAGCATTACTGATGACTTTGTTAGAGAGGGTGAAACTTGTAATAAATTGAGGCAGGATTAAATATACATGCATACTAAATATGTTTGAAAAGGTAAAAAATAATTTTAAACTGTAAATCCGGTACAACCATCTTATTTTCACCTGTTTTGAATACTCGTTTGATACACATGGCTCTTTAATTTTATGGTGAAAAAGATGTTATATAATAATCAATTATACAGGGTGAGTTTTAAATGTCCCCCCCCCCTAATTTTTTCCGCATTTCTTAAGATATCGACTCCCAACCACCGCCGAACATCATTGATTAGTTTATACTTTATTTTGATGAGGTTCACATTTTTGGCCGCCATCTTGGATCCGCCATATTGGAATGAACTTTTATTTTTTAAATGTAAAGGTAAGGTTGTGACACATCATTTCAAACTATTTTTTTCCGTAGAACACGATGCCGCAATCGGTTTTTAATTATCTGCTTTCGTTCTGGAGTTATTAACAATTTTGTAAAAAATTGCAATTTTCAAAAATCCCTTGTTTTATTCAATTTTTAAAAAAATATCGAGTCTTTATCATCAGATATCACAGTTTAGCAGTAGCTTATAGATTTGTATTAAGTTATAAATTTGTACTGCCATCTTCAGTAAATTTGTTTGATTTCAGTGTATTAACAACTTTTCTCTGCGAAACTGAAGATGGCAGTAAACATTTATAACTTAATAAAAATCTATAAGCTACTACCAAACTGTGATATCTGATGATAAAGGGTCGATATTTTTAAAAAAATTGAATAAAACAAGGGATTTTTGAAAATTTAAATTTTTTACAAAATTGTTAATAACTCGAAAACGAAAGCAGATAATTAAAAACCGATTGCGGCATCGTGTTCTACGGAAAAAAATAGTTTGAAATGATGTGTCACAACCTTACCTTTACATTTAAAAAATAAAAGTTCATTCCAATATGGCGGATCCAAGATGGCGGCCAAAAATGTGAACCTCATCAAAAGATAGTATAAACTAATCAATGATGTTCGGCGGTGGTTGGGAGTCGATATCTTAAAAAATTCGGAAAAAATTAGGGGGGGGGGGGACATTTAAAACTCACCCTGTATAATCACATTTTGGCTATATTAATAACTTATCTTTTATTTATACTTTTAGCATAGCAGTATTCGCAGGCAATGTTTCTCCAATCGACATAATGGTTCACATGCCTGGCGTGTGTGAAGACAAGGAAATACCATATTGCTACACTCCTACACGTGAAGATTTAGGTGGCGCGATGGGTTTGAAACGAAGTACAATCATGGTACTAATACGAGAACACGAAGACTACAAAGAGCTCTATGATGAAGTTATGAATGAAATATCAACGTTACGTTCTCCATTCAGTTAATCTGTTTTTTGTTTTAAAATAATTACAATAAAACTATGTAAAGTTTGTTCTATTAAAAATATAAATGATGTATGTTCTTATTAAATATTCATCCCAGGATAAACAAAAGCATCACTCGTATTTATTAAATTTAAGGTTTTGTGCCTGCATGAACAGTTTACTGGAAATTTGTGTGTTTAAAATGATCGAATACTTATGTAGTAAAACAAATTTAACTTCTACTGATATTAAGTGAGTGTGCTAGAGCGGAGTGGCTCAATTCCTTTAACTTTTTGTACTTCTCAATTTTGAATATTTTTTTTTAAAGTTGAGAGGAATAATTTACAAGATGCTCTTAAATTAACTTGTTTTGGTGTTCGTCTGATTCTATGCATCATTTCTTTTGCATTATGTTTTACTAAATGGGCTTAGGTTACCACTAGACAGTCTTAATCTCGTCACATGAAATACAATTATCTATCGATCTATCTATTAGAACCTTTTTAGGTCATTCAGGAACAGCATACATAGTTTTATCATTTGTATTAATTTACTACAGTTAAGTTTTTAGGGTTTAGTACTATAATACGAAAAGGTGGAACCCATAAGGCTTCCGCATACTGAATGCTATACTATATTATAGGGATATATAGCGCTATAATTTTTGCGCCATAAAAACCAAATCTATAACATATAGCTTAGTTGCTATCAAAATGTTATAAAAGTTCATTGGTTCCGTATGTTTTTCCTTGATAAACATAGTTTGTATTTATTTTCTGTAGGCCTATTTATGAAATAAATAAAACATTGTAAACAAATTTATTTTATTAATAACGCCTTATGAATCAAATTTATTGACAACTTACCACCTTTATTTAAATTCGTTATCATTTTCCTAACTCTTAAAATGTAGGGTTTTGTAAATAGCCTTTGCTATAATTATAGTTTTATTGCGCTATATAGTAAAACATAGGGATGGGTCGATTCTCGATACCACCGATACTTTAGCTTTGGTATCGGTATCGATAGCCGAAACTCGATACCGATTACCGATACCACGAGATACTCAGTTGTCAGAACTGCCCGTTCTCGTATAGACTCCGTGAATGTAATCTCCGGTATTTGCAATCGCATTCTCTGTATTTTAACTCAATTCAGCATTTAACAATAAATATCAGTAGGGAAAATGTAAAACATTATTAATTTTATGTAAGTAGACATTTTCCCCAGTAAAATGTTTTAGGCAATTGTTTCCTTTCTTAAGTAAACGCTTCTTGTTTTATTTTTATTCATGCGTAGGCTGTTATTTGTACACAAGAAGTCTAGAGTAGGCTCAAGGTCAAACACGTATGGATTCGTTTGTTATCGTGTCTATAGAATTAGGGTGTCTATTGTGAAGAAAAATAACACATTTTATAGATCGGTAACAAAAGTATTTAAACTTTAAAGTAATAATTTTTTTTGTTTGAAGTCGGGTAAAACTTGTTGGGACTTCGGCTTACGTTACCCGTGATTTATGATTTTTATGGAAGTCCGGACGGAATTCCTTTGTTTTACTTTTTATTTAGAGATGGGTCGGTTCCATTTTTTTTTGGTTTCCGGTTCTAGAGTCAAATCGGTTCTATTTATTATTCAAGGAATTTAACAAGAATTTAAGAGTAAAGCATAAGATTTAATTTGAATACTGAAATGATTAAGTATGTTGTGTACAGATAATTAAATACAAGTATTCAGCTAAGTTAAATTACAGACAAAAGTCCATCACTTTCAACGTCTATTATAAAATATTGCCACACTTTGATGTCATTGCTGAAAAGACTAGCCTACTCCGGTTAAGTTTCCACATATCCTCAACTAACTAAACTTAATCAAATTAATATGTTAATTCAGTATAGTGTCGATTATCCGAAAGCGGAAATGTACTGTAAATAAATAAGTAGCCTACATTACAGTACTGCACGTCGTGCACGTAATTCCGAATTTAAAGGTTTTTACTCGCAAAATCAGCCGAGTTGTAGATTTCAGGGAGTTTAGGCGCTCAACGGAACAGTGGCGGCTGTTGAGTCAGTCGAGCGCTTGGCCTCCCTTTGTAAGTGAGTAGGCCTGCACAATTTAATTACCCGAACAAATCGACGAAATATGTTACTGTAATTTAATAAAAAAAATGAATAAAACACTGCACTAAACCTGAATAGGCTACTGTAAGTATTTACACACAGCGTTATTAACTTGATATTACAGAACTTTGTTCTAACAAGTTGTTCAGACTTCGGCGGGACTAAACGGACGCCGTCGAATCAAATTTTCCATGATTGATGTTCCGATTATTTCTGAACTTATCCGAATTGAACGTTCAGAAACAAAACATATGATATTCCGAGTAACGCAATCATAGTCAGTCGTAAAAAATATTATTCCGAATAATTAAAAACTTGTTTTATTTTAAATTGCAACGCATCCTGATATTTCGTTACTGAAACTCTCAGTGTTTTTCATTGTACGTGTTAATTGTATTTTCTTATGCGGACATTAGATTGTTTTCGGGAGTAGGTTTTTTCGCGGACATACGCTGTTGTATATTAAATTGCGTTTGAATGCCGCGTTTTATAAAATTAGAGCTAATAATATTCGGACGTTGTATTCTTTTGCGGACATTCGTCATTTTATTTTTAATAACATTTCACCAATAGTAGTTCATAAAATTGGTACTAATTATATTCGGGCATCGATTTTTTGCGGGCATTTACTGCGGTACTTAAATTATTTTTAACGTCGGCGTTTTTTTAAAATTGGCGCTAATAATATTCGGACGTCGTATTCTTTGCGGACATTCGTCATTTTATTTTTTTTTTCGCTGTTTTTTTTTTTTTTTTAGGTATCGGTATCGAGAATCGATTTTCCAAAGTATCGGTATCGGTATCGAGAATCGAAAAATCTGGTATCGACACATCCCTAGTAAAACATAATGCTAATCTAAAAATCGTCGAATAATGGGAACTCAAAAATATTTGAAAGTTTGTTTTAGTCATACAACAATCAGGTGAAAATAAATTATCTTGTTATATATCCAGTGCCGGATTAATAACCTTTGGTGCCTTGAAGAAAGATAAGCAATGGTGTCTCGCTCTGTCTACTCTTACCGTTTAGTTTGTGTATCTATATATATAGGCTGCAGAATGTAACTATATTTTTGAATTTCTACTTGTAAAAATGATAGTCATAAAATTTCTAGCTTTTTGTCTGGTGCTGCGTTGACATTCTATATTGCTTTAAATCACTGTGTTCTCGCAATCAAACTTTGTACAGCAGGTTCTAATCTTGATAAACGGAAATAATGATTTTAAATCAAAGACAAGCAAACATCTAAAGAAGAAGCTGTTAGCGACATCATTAGTTTTTCTGTCCAAAATAGCTCTTACACAGGCCTCTCCTCTGAGGTTGCTTCTTTGCTTTTATGCGTTAATCCGACCGACACCGATAATCTAAAGTTTCAGATACTCTATGGCATATGTTTATTTAAGATCTCTGCTCCATCATCTTCATAAATTTTGAAGTTTTCAACAAATTAAGTAAAGTTGCTAAAATATGGTGTAAGATTTTCCAGAACTAAATCGTACTTATACTTCCATATTGGTCTCGATAATGTTTAGCAAATTATTACTTATCTTTGACATATGATTGGAACACTGTGGACTTGGAATTAATTAACCTGTACAGAAGTTTTAAAGTCTTAGTCTTGTTTTAATGTCAGCTATTTGCTCATGTGTCGGACTTTGGTATCTTGCAGAAGAGGAGAGTTAGTTAAGTAGACAGTGCAGCAAATTCTTTTTTATATATTACTAGCTGGCTCGATCCGGCTTTGCACGGATAGACAAATCAAAGTTAAATGTATATTAACAAAAAAAAAATATATCAATAAATATATTACACTATGTATTTCTTATGGGAATTTTTAGTAATTTTGACCCCCAAAATTTAGATTCTTTTAAAACTCTTTCTTAGCCAGCATCTATGGCCCTAGAGGAAGCTACACACCAAATTTCGTTCCAATCCGTTCAGTAGTTTTTAAGAAATCGTGATGAGTCAGCGAGTGGTGTTTGGCTTATATATAGATTAAGTTGCCCTTCAAAATCTTGGATACCTCTTGGTCATGCCTGTAAGGTAGGGTGACCAAACATTCCGGAAAACCGGGAGATTATCTCTGTTTTTTTGCCATAAAATTCGGTGTCCGAAAAGTGGTTTTAGGATGGTCAAAAGTCCCGGAATTCAGTTTTAAATAGATTTTATGAAATTTTATTTCGCTTGATTAAACGAAATACGACACGATAAATTAATACATTTTAGATTATTTCTCTGTGACCATCTTTTGCAGTACTCAGAGATGTTAAAAATTGCAAAGTATTTGTTTGCAATACCAGCCCATAAGGCCGACACGGAAAGAATATTTTCTTTCATGAATATCCAGTCTACTTATGAAAGGGACAGAATGGAGATGGATGCTCTTGAAACAATCCTACAGATCCTGTACAACTACAAAATCGACTGTGTAGAATTTTATATAACTACGTCTCAAGAACAAAGACATGATGAAGAAGGCTGGAAGCAGAGTAAAATGCCCATTTCTGCAAGAAAAACCCCACCTACAAACAATCAGTAATATTTAAAGTAAATTAAAGTTAAATTTGATAAAAAATTCCATTGTTATATTTTAAAAACTTTAATAATTTAAAAAAAATAATATATCATTAACTAAAGTAAGTCATAGTAAATTTTGTGTTTCTCCTTTTTATCAATTGGCTATAATCAGGCTAGCAAAATGTATTAACAAAATATAAATTTATATAGAAAATACAAATACAGTATTTTATACTTTAAAAACCTGGGTATATTGGAGGGAGGGGGGTTGCTTAATGCCCGCTAATGGTTGTGTCCCGGTTTTCTCAGGAAATGATTTGGTCACGCTACTGTTGGGCAAGTTGCAGCAAACCTATATTTCAACTCAAAGCAGCATGCAGAGCGTGATGACAGCAATTCAGCTTCTTATGACTTTCAGCATTGAGTTACGTTGTGTTACACCTGTTTAAGGAACTTTGTGGTTCTAAAGTTAGTTGTTGATATTTCAGGCAGAAAAGTTCATTGTAATAATGTCGTATATATAAAGACATAGGCTTTGTTTCAAGTCGATACACAACACCAAACCTGGTAGTCTTTTAAAGCTTGTCATTCAAATACATTATTTCAAGTTAGATATGAGATAATTATTCAAATTTATCATTTAAATAAACGGTATCAGTTAACTGACACAAACTTTCTCCCAACTTACTGTAATCAAAATAATATTGTTTCTAATCATTTTATTTTTTACTACTTTTTAGAACAAAACAAAAAAATAATATTCTACCTACGTCAATCGTATAAAAAAATTATTGTCCCAGGCGGGATTAGATCGCGCAACCTTTGAATTACTGGCCGTGCTCGCTACCGTGATGCTACCCTGTGCGGCCGCTGCCGCGATGCTAGATTGACAACACAAACTTGTTTATTTTTAAACATTTCCCCATAGTTATAAAACGCCGAAGTTTTGATAAAAGCGGGTGGTGTCATTTTGTTTCGCATCTTAAGCACTATAAATACTGAAAATTTGATCAAAATCGTTAGAGCCGTTTTTGAGAAATTTGAATTTTTGTTGTTTTTTATGGGTTTTTAGGGGTAAATTACCCTTAAAAATTCCAAAAAATGAAAAAAACGCCTGGAGATATTAGGGTTTAGTACCTACATACCAAATTTCATGAAAATCGGACCAATAGTGTCTTCTCTGGTCGTGTATACATACAGACAGACACCTTTTTTGAACACTTTTTTGGGTTCAGAGAGCACCAAAACAAAAAATTCCACTAAAAATATTTTTGGGTTCAGGGAGCACCAACACAGATAATTGCACTAAACAATTTTTTGGGGTTCTGGGAGCACCAAAACAGATAATTCAACTGAAAATTCAAATTCGAAAATTTTTAAGAAAACAATACTTTCTCCATATACTACGTATAGGGTGGAGAAAGTAAAAATGTAATAGAAACAGCCTAATTAGTCTTCAACCAATTCAATTTCTTAAAGATCAGTTTGGTACAATTTAGCAGATTAAAACCTATAAAGAGTAAAGGTAATTATTTTCAAATCGTTGATAAGAGCATATTCGATGCACATTAATTTTAAAATTAAATAAATTAAACATTTTTTAAAACATGCTTTCCTATTCATGAATAACCTAAATAGACTCGAACTAAAACATATAAAATTAATTCTTCCTCAGCAAATCTGATATTGTAATGAGACTTGATAGTTTGCTATCTTTTTACTTTTTTGATAGTTTGCTATCTTTTTACTTTTCACAAAATAAACACACCCAAAAACCATGGAGCGTGATGTTTTCGGAACTTCGCAAGAGTACGCCCAATTCTTTTTGGGTGAGTTTATTTTGTGAAAAGTAAAAAGATTGCAAGCTATCAAGTATCATTACAATATCAGATTCGCTGAGGAAGAATTAATTTTATACGTGGGTTATTTTTTAGTTCGAGTCTATGTTATTCATGTTTAGGAAAGCATGTTAAAAATTTTTTCATTTATTTTATTTTTTACTTTTTAGTTATAGTCATAAATTGGATTTTTCCGAAAATTTTTGGTCTCAGGGCCAACCCACCCCCCAGCTGAGGGTAAATTTTTTGGTTAATATACGTATGCGAGAACGCAGTTAGTCGTAACATGATGTGTTATACGGAGCAGCGTGTTATAATTTTGGTTAACCATACTGTATTTTTTCCACATTAGAAATATACAATAAGAGTGGATCAAGGTATCTTTATATATAATACGTGAAGCCGTTTTTTGTAAACACAACTCCTCCCTTATTTCTGGACCAATTTTAATGTTTGAGGTTTCAAAAAATTCGTCTCATTTCGTAGTTCTGCAATAAGGTTTTAGATGTCAAAAATTCTTATCCTTAATGGCGTGAGCTAATCTCAAAGGTCGGGTTTTCCCCACAAGATTAACATGGAAAATATTTAAAAACCATTTCTATACAAAACAGCTGTTTATAATAAGAAACAAACTAATCCAGCTGATTTCGTGGATGTAAATAACGATGATTACAGTATTCAGAAGGTTATAAAAACATGTTAATACAAAACAGCTGTTTATAATAAGAAACTAACTAATACAGCTGCTTTGTGGAAGTAAATATTGATTTTTATAAGGGAGGAAATTAATTATTTATTCAAATTATAAAATTTACGAACTAATTTGTTTTGTACATTTAACATTATTTACCATCTTAGTTTTGAGGTTATTATTTATAATTTTTTTGTTCGGTTTATGATTAAGTGTAGACCTGAGCCTTACTGGTTCTTTTAACCTTTATTATTACTGCTGTTATAAAATATAAGAAATAATTTGATTTGAACATTTAACATTATTTACCATCTTAGTTTTGAGGTTATTATTAATCCTACACTTTTATTATAAATAAAACATAACATGTTTTTAGAAGGTCGCACCGGGGGTTGGCGTGCGGAACACGCAGGGGTCTCCCCTAGTAAAATTATAATCTAATTTAACCATTTGAAATGTTGAATATCTGCTAACCATTTTTTGAAATTTGTAACACTTTATTTGTATTTTTCTTCAGTTCAAATTTGCAGTTTATCTGGTATAAAATTTTGTATATAGATTAAAATGTTTAGAATCAAAAAGGCTAACTTGAAGATTGGAGTAGATTATAATTACATTTTAAAAAATTAATCAAATTTCACTGTATGAATTTAATTACAGATCTCGGTGTCTGATAATTTTTCAGTCTATCAAATAAATATCTGAACTCTTTAACTTGAGGTTTAGGAAACTGGTGACCATAAACATATTGTAATGCTTTAACCCTTTGGCTCATGACATCCAATTTTTCATGTTCCAAAAATCCCAACCATTATTTGTTATGTATCTGCATACAATTCCAGGCTCAACTCAGCAAATTTAAAGTGTTTCACAAAACAAATATATAATATTAAATTTAATTACTGATCAATTTTGATGATTTAAAAAAATTTTGTTTGGAATGAAAATGTTGTATAAGGTAGTACATTTTAAAAATAAATGTAAATTCATGTTAGATATGAAATGTTTTAAATTGTTACTTAGCAAAAAAAAGAATTAACATTTTTTTTTACTTTATTAATCTTGAACAATTTTGTTCACATAACATAATTTTAAAAATGAACAAAAACCTCAAATTTCATTACAGTATATTGAAAAATGTCAGTTATTTTTTGTTGTTGTAAATTAGGCTACTAGATAACCAGTTCTGCGGTTAGTTCTGGGTATACAGTCGTAAGAATATACACGTCAGTAACAAGTTAATATACTCGCTTCATAATCACATTAAAAATAACTAAAAATGCCGAAAACAATCACGTACCACAACATATGGTCCATAATCAAAGAAAACACAAATAAAGTTACTTACATCTGACAAAAGTACAGCCACGTCTATCACAATTATCTTCGTTGTAATGAACATACAGGTAATTTATAACGCATGTAAATACCATAGAAGTAAATAGAACACAGCCAAAGGGATAACTTTGAATATATGACCTCTCAGTTGGGTTCCAGTATGTCCCTCCCATATGTAATACACCGAGTGTCATAACGGAACAAGTGTAAAGGTAAAATGATGCCACTAAAGTTACATCTTCTAGGGTATCACACAATTAAAAGCAAACTGTACCATCCACATATCAACTGATTGATGTATTTAGACTCTCATTACAATCAGTTGTATAAAAATATAATACTTATCAAACGTTGAATTCTTATTGCAATCGTTAGTAAGACTATGCAATAATATTAAAAATTGCATTTATGATTGAATTCGTTATGTGATCATGAAAAATAATCGTTCATTTAGAAACAAATATGATCCTAAGGAATCAAGATTTTCTATCAGTGATGTTTGAATCCCGACATGTGGTTCATGAGTTGACGGTAATAAGGCGCTGCTCTGGGGGTGCTGGCTGGATCATCACTCAGGGTCAGTCCGGGGTGATCTAGTAAAGAATGTTTATATTGCATTATCGTCCGACTCGAGCCCGTCACCATTCTACAAATAATTAGTTTTGTGGAAACGCCTACAATGAGCTGTTTTTCTTTTTGTAAATGATTTTGTTCATTATATCTTTGTTTTTCGTCAAAATAAAAGATATCTTAACTTGATTTTTGATCTTATTTTATCTCTGTATGCGGGTGATTGGTGGTAGAATGGTTATATCAAAACTGTTTCGTTAGGTAATTGCAGACTTGCAATATTTAAACGACTTAACAAAATTTTTAATCACTTCTAAATATGAAGGTTTAAATTTGTTTAACTTAAAAAAATATATGTTTCAGAATTTGTGATAAGTTGCAGAACTTCCCATCCATTAACATTTTACTGAATATATATATACTCTGAGATGAGCTTAATCCCCAAAGCCAAATCATCAATGCACCACTGCAAACATGTAATCTGTTACACCTTATATAGAGGAACCAAATAATCTCATAATATAGTATAGGCCTGAAATACAAGGTAGCTGCTCGCTAAGAAAGGATTTATAAATGCCAATTCCGTGTCAAACTGCTAAAACAATTTTATTTCTTTCAAACCACAATATCTATAAACTCGAATTGTAATATGTATGTGCCTCTTAGATGTTAGGTTCTGTTGACAATAATTTAGGTAGCTGAAAAACTAGTAAAGTAAACCATAGCCAAGCATGGGCAATCAACTAGTTACATACAATTTCCAAATTACTGCTCATGAAATATTCAATTGCATTCTGAATTCAGGTCCATGCAATAACAAGCAAGTACTAATTTAATGTATACTTTGATTATGTATATGAACTGTAATGAGAGATAAATTCGTCACGGGATAGTCCGCATTGACTTTTAAAGTTAACAGATTATAACAAGGGTGTTGAGAAAAACCAGATACTTTGCATACGTATTTTATATTTCAGGAAGTAAATTAAACATTTTATTTCTGAAAACAATTCTGTACGAGTTCATCTAAAATTTTGATGACCAAGTGTCGAGGCTTTAAAAGCGTGCAACTAAAAAATGCAAATGTAATATTTTTTAAATCAATGCATTTTACACAGTCTTTGCTCGATACATTTTACAAAACAATTATTATCATCGTACTACATAACAATGTGATAATACTGAAGAAGCTCATCAATACCAAATTTATATAAAAAGCTAAATTGTACCAAAATATCATTAATTAAAGCACATTATATACTGCATTAAGATTGACATAACTTCTACAACAAATGTTTAGGCATCCAAAACCTCTCCTACTTGAGCGATTTAAGGCTGATTACCCTCTACTAAACGAAGACATTTATTTCTCTATATACAAACGCATAATATACATCAAGAAAAGAAAATATACAAAGAAACCACAAATACCAGTATTAAAACAAACAAAATCGAGCAGACTTTTAATAGAAAATACATATTGTTTTATCCAATCAAATTATACTTAATAAGTTTGAATAAAATCCCATTTAAAAAAAAAAAAAAACTAGTTAGTGAATTAATTGTGGTACCTAATTAACTGCTACATTTATAAATAGAGGCTCAAATAATATGTACAGTAAACTAACATAAATTTTACTAGATAAAGTTATAACTTCCAAGAATTGGTAGACTGCAGTTAATTTAGTGATTTCTGCATAAACTATATTAATTATTTGATAAAAAGCATCCTGAAAACAGTGTTATTGTAATTCTATACTGGTGAATCATTTGGTGTAGGCTATGCCAAATTCCAAGGTATTTTTTTATGGTATAAACAAGATGTTTAATTCAAACAGTTCTGCATACTATGTTAAAAATTCAACTTTACCACAAGCCTACAGTAAAATATATTTTAAAATTATTATTTAAGTATATGTATACGGTATGTACAATATTATACATATACATCTTTAAACATATTTTAATAGATTATTTTCTATTTTTGTCATACATTTTATTTTTCCAATAATATCAAAATATATTTGTCCCAAGTAGACAAAGTAACATAAAAATAAATTTGACTTTAAAGAGGTTCATAATAGCAACTTTTAATAAACTTTAAGTTACAAAACACGAGTCAAAATATTAAGGAATTGAACTGTTAACCAGTAGATGAGCAGTCATGCTATTTGTCAGCGTTGAGCACCTTTTACTCTCACTGTCACTCTCTAAATATACACACTCGAACTGCTTTCTGTCCTTACATCTCTTAGGTTAATTTTACGGAAAATATTGCACCATATTCCATTGCTACTCTGGTAGCCAGTCAATCTTTTTTTGTGATCAAATAAGTTATTAAAAAAATGTGTCTTAATTTTGATGTATGTTTACTACTTAAATAAACAATAGGCTAACATTTGTCATTAAAAAAATTTATTTTTATGCTTAAGGCCGGTCCTCCACTGGAAGCGATACCGAGCAACTACGCGTAGTCGTCCGTATACGAGCGACTAATCTTGTTGGGTTAGAGTGCATTAGGGGGCCTCCACTTCACGCGATTCGAGAGATGAACTTTGCGAGAAGCCAAGCGACGAGCGACCGATCCTATCCGGAAGGGATCGTCACCTGTTTACACGCGACTTAGCTCCCCTCTCATTGCTATAACGCATGGGCTGCCACAATCTCTTTTTACCTCAGTGATTCACAACTGATTGTTTTTTATTAATATGGATGTAGAACTATTCATTTGTGCTGTAAGTCCTTTGTGTAATATGAATGACCCCCGATATCATCATCACGACTTTCAACGGAAACTTTCTGCCGAAGATGGTAAAAAATAGGCCCAATATAACGAACTTGTATATTGTTATTTTTAAAACCTTAAAAGCGGCAGTGTTAATTAAAATTTATTTTTTGCTGTTGGGAAGTATTAAAAAAAAAATCCGAAGAATTTATATTTGCGCTTTAGACTACACACGTTTAGTCGTCTCCAATGGAGGACCCTAGTCGCCTCTTCGAAGTCGCCTAATTGCCTGGTCGCTCTGTATCGCTCCCAGTGGAGGACCAGGCTAAAGGGACAAATCAGTTGTTAAAGGTAAACTTTGAATCAGTCTTCTAGGTAAACCATTCACAAACACTACTAAAACAGAATATAAATAATAAAAAAAGCTCAAATATTATATTTCAAAATTATACACATACATAAAACGCTTATAGATTAATATAACACAAATGTTTACTCTTTTATGTTTCGAAATACAATGTTAGCAGTAAAATTATCTTAAATATATATGAATATTTGCAATATTCAACAAAAATAGATAAGAAATAAACGTTATCTGAATATTAATTTATATGATGAAAAAATGTAATAAACTACAAACCTTGTGTTGTTTATTGAATAAAATACTATTGTATAATGTATATTTATTTAAATTGTACACCAAAGATTAAAAACGAAATTAAATAACCATTTTTGTGTTGATGAATTATCATACAGTTAAAATGTCTGAGTACATACACACATAAATTTATTAAATAATATTGCACTACAATTTACCACACAAAACGCTTACAGTTTCTCAACGAACATGTTTTGGCTTTCTTATTGTCCTTTCCTTGAGTAAATTCAAAAATATCAGCATCGTAGAAAAGAAAATAATTAAGGATTATGCTCAAACTTCAAAATTAGTGACCTCTCAAAATCCTTAAAAAATGTTTAACAATGAAAAGTGGTCACTAAGTTTATTTCCAGTTATTGAAGAAGAAGAAGCTTTATGCAGGCAACAAAAATAGTATATTGTATTCACTTTTAATTTTATAAATACATTTTATAAAAAAATATACACAAGTTTTAGCTCACTTTAAAGTTAAGACAAAGTGATTTGGACAGCGTGCACATTAGTAAGAAAGCATGCAAAATAAATTGAGCTCCGATATTATATTAATCTTATAACCTCTTTTAAAATAACTCAAGAAGGAGAACAGCTGATATCACTGAGGAGGGCTTATTGCATCACATCCTAGAAAATGTTATGCTAAAAGTCTCTTACATTTAAACAATCTACTTACTATCCAAAAAAATGTTTCTATTCTAATCAATAAAGTTTACTGTAACAGCTAGCTACAATAACTTTAAAACATTAGTATATATGCCAATATTCGTCACACGAAAATCCTTGTCGATCAAGGAAGTGGAGTGCTGACAGACAAAAACCAAAAAAAGGTTTACATTTGAACATAGCTGGTGGAAAAGAAGTAAATTTTTTTTTCTTAGGGATGTTTTATCAATCGTGGCTTAAACTGAGATTAAAGTTAAACTGCAATTAGTAAAATTTGTTTGTTATCAAAGATTAACCCTCTAATCATTTATTTTGTTTGTCGCCATTCCTACTGCTGTTATAAATTAATATAATGTTATTACTTACCATTGTCAGTGAGAGACAGTGTGCTCACCGGACATAGTTTTTATTAATTTTTGGTGAGTAATTTATTTAAAATTACGTTTGTGAACGTGTTTTTGTTAAGTGTTCCATATCAATGGTGAAGTTTCTCTAATAACTTGAGAGTGGCTGAATGGCCGAAACGTCTGTCGTTTTATACACTGATGACGGCAAGTTGTAACATTACATTAATTAACCCTAATCTTTAAATTAAAGTGCGAGTTTGTGACCTGGCTGAAATCACTGCGTTAAACTAAGATTAACCAAAAAAGTAAACGAATAACCTTGGTAAATGTATTTTATTTAGACTTAATGGGATTATTGAAAATATTATTACATCATCATAACTATTTTAGGCATGTCAAAACAATAAATTGATTACATTATGTCTTTGAAATATATATGTGTTTGAAATAACAATAAAATAAAGTAAAAAACTGAAATATAATTATATTTTTAAACTATTACTATGTTGTTGATTATAAAATATCTTGCTAAATGTGTGAAGATAAAACATTATGCCTCAGTCTTATGTTTTTGCCTTTGATTAGGGAATTTCCATAGGAAAAATGAGCTATTGCATTGGCCCTTATGGTAAGACCCAAGGTCGGGAGTAGCAAATGAGCACCAATCGTGGTCCCCAGAACACGTTTTGGGTTGTCATTAAAAATCATATATATATATATATATGTGTTCGCACTCTAGCGGCCGCATTTTAAGTCCGATTTGGTTCAAATTTGGTACATATGTTGGTTGTCTACATCGCTCGGACGAGTTCGTTAGCCAAAAAAATCCAACAATCGGAAGCACGTTTTTTGACCGGAAGTAACTATTTTTTTAGATGTTTCCTACGAGAATGAATTTGTTTTTGAGTTTTTTCTACAAATATAAATGTAGGATGTTATTCTGCATATTTTGTTTTTTAACGCGACCTTATAGCTCGCTTGGTTCCCAAAAAATCGATCAAAACGTAAAATATAGAAGTACCCGGTTCAAAGCCATGTGGTGGATTCTACTGGGTTGGCAAATTCATTGTGTATTGAAGATATTCCCAATATGGGGGTTGGCATTTGAAGCATGCAATGCTTTGTGTATTGAAGATACTCCCAATACGGGGGTTGGCGTGCGAAGCAGCAATACAATTTGTATTGAAGATAATCCCAATATGCGGAATGGTGCGTGAACCATTTTGCAGCTATTCAGCACTGTCGTGAATACACCTATTTCCCAAATTGTTGGTTGAAACCCTAATCATAGGCCTATAAACTTAATTTTGGAAATTTGCTCAACTCACATCAGCGGTTCAGCTGCGTGGTCGAATTATTAAATTTGTTTGTTTACAGAAATAATTTTATAGGGGAAATAATTTCATAGGGGTAAATAAATGATAGCCCTGATATTTATTTCTTCAAAAACTGTTTTCGGTAGAGCTCCTTGTAAAAATTGTACTAGAGTAGTCTTAAATATTCTTTAAAGTACAAATTACTCAACTAACATAATCAAATATTAATGATTTATCTAAAGAAAATCCTGAATCAGATAAAAATCCACTTTCATAGTAAATTTACATTCACACTTTGATTGTTTACAAAGTTTTACATTTTCATAGGATTCTTAAAGCACGCATTGTTTCTTTGGTGTGAATCCCACTTTATATTTTGAGTCTTTCAAAAACATGTTAAATGGCAATCAAACTAAAATATCAGTTTTGGACAAGCAGGACAAAACCTACAAATCAGTAACAGAGTTTTTGTAAAGTGAATTTCTTTTTGACCGTATAATATTAAAATTTTTTAGATGGGACTGTTGTAATTTTAATTAATTTGTAAGTCACACAAAACAGTAGAGTTCATGATAAATTTCCCCCCTACAATATGCAAATTCAGGTCATTATTTATTTTTTGAATTAGGATTGCACTGCTCCATTGCAAAAGAAATTTGTAAATAATAAAAAAACCTAAAAGCATATTCCACATTTAGTTCATCATTGAAAAACAAAATCATTATTGCCGACTAGTTTAAACCTAGATTACATTTCGACTGATCAAACGGAATGACATTTGAACTTAGTTTATCTTTGACACCTAATTGGGAAATTAGAAAACGAATGATAAAACAGCTTGTACAGTCTACCTTATCATAGACAAACCGAAAAGTTTTCTTTTTAAATTCTTACTATTATATTAAACAAACATTTTATAAAGTATTAAGTTTTTCAATAAACATTCTTCAAAATTGACGATTAAAATATTTTATTTTTTTTCACATTGGTAGCCTAGACACAAATATTTTCTTTATGGTTTTGCGCAAACATATTTGAGTCCTTTCAATTTTGTCAGAATTAGTCATATAAAGCGTTTATATTTCATAAAACTGTTATTATTTAGAATACTTGGACCTTATGTTCCTTGATAAAAACGAACATTTTTAACCGGTTATTAGGTGTACTAATTGAAAAAATAAACAATGCCATCCTAAATATGCAGCATTCGACACAGAAAAAGGTCATCAATGTGATTGGCAAGAATTTTTTCTAAGTCTTTTTGCAGTCAAAATGTTTTCCAAACATTATCTCCAATCATTTATGCAAGAATATTGATCGCTGATCGTATTATGGTACTAGAAGATAAAAATAACGCCTTAAAAAAATACTGATGTACAAAGTGCCTCCGCTTTAAAATTTTGTAGTAGTTTTGTATATGTGAACAAAATAAGTAATTTAGAGAAGTTAGTAGACAATATATATAAATCAACAATCTCAAAAATCATTTAAAAGAATTATTGGTTTCCAAATAAATAAGTTTAGAATAGTAGTTATAGTTATTTTTATTCATAAATACAATAATTTTTCATTGTTTTTTTTCTTTTCAACTAGAGCAATATATTTAACTATATATTTATTAACACGCAAATTTAAAATTTCTTTTAAATACTTCTTAATTTTAAACACGGTTTCAATAACTGTAGCATAAATAGTAAACAAAATTGTTCAAACGATATGTCTCTTAAATAAGTTCACTATTTTGAAGTAACAAAATGATACACCACAAAATAATATTTCATAGTCTAATTATTTGAGATTAAATTTTGTAATTATTTCACATTTTGTTTAAATTTTACATAGATTTCAAAAATACTGTATAATAAATTAACCACTGCTTATGCTATTCTTTAAACACTTTAAAACAAATTTATTAGTATAAAACTGCATTTCACCTTGCTTTTACAATACTTCTATTGACTCTTGCGTCATTTAGAATATATTGTTCATTAAAGTTACAGATTGTTCAAACTTAGAACACTAAACATTACCGATATCTTAAAAAATTCCTTTATAATATGTTTGAATCTATTATTGGATTAAAATTTGCTAACAAGATTTTACTGATATTAAGAAGAGACTGTATTCATGAAAAAACATCCTCTAAAGTTTTAAAACAACAAATGAATGTTGGTTTAGGGTAAAGGCTTTCCCAATAAGTTCTGTATTTATTCGAATAAATGTAAAAAGTGAACGATTATGTTTAGTATGTTTTATGTAATACAATTTACAGTAAAATAAACTTACTAAGATTTTCAAAATGTACATAAATTCAAAACAATTTAAACTACACAAAAATTTCTAACACAACACAGTTAAAATATAAATTACTTTTGCATTAAGAACTTAGTATATTTTTTTGCAGAATATTACACGTTTCCAATTTGGTGTGCAGTACCTTAAAATAAATAACATAGAAAATCAATAATTATACACAATTTTTATAAAATTACATCAGAGACATGAATATATGTGCTGCAGTTGCTGTTACAAGTATTTCCAAATCAGCTGATTTAATTTGCAAGAGCTACTGAGAGAATTTAAGAAGGAAATACTATATATTAACAATTCCTTCGGAATATCACAAAACAATACATAACTACACACGGGAAATGTGTTGGCAACCGATATCTAACGAAATAATATATAATTATTCAGTAACTATTCTAATATACTTGTACTCGTTGAAAACTGTCCATACACTGAGTTAAGCCGCGCCAATGCCAGCCACTTATTTCACAAACTGAAATGATTTTGTCATTTTTTTACTTGCATTTTTGCAAAAAAAGGATCCTCACGGCAGCTAAGGCGCGTATCACAAAAATGTTAGTCTTCCTTCTAAGCTAGAACTGTAATAATTTAACTGCAAGTTGTAGAGATCCTTTTCCTTGGCCCATTAAATTAAAGCGATGACCAATAAAATGCAAAAAAGGTAAGATAAATAGGCTGCCGTCACAGGATTTAACGACATTCCCAAATTTTGACCGTATGATCCACACTTCCGGAGACGACAAAAGGTTGAGATTTGTGGAAATCTGAAAGTAAAAGATATAATTTAACTATTGCATTAGAAGAAGTTGTTTAAACCAATATGACATAATAACAGTCAGATAATATAAAAAATCTATATACAGTCAGTTAACAATCAAGCTCTTTTAAATAGTTCCATGAATAAAAGCGAAAATTTAAAACCATTAATTTTTAATCTATCACACAAGCCTACACAATTTATTACATAAATATACGAGGCGTATTCGTAAAGTAAGTAATAACCATTTCATTCGGCATTCCGCGCTTATCTTCCTTGTTTACTGGCTCTCAACTGATGCCATTTTGGTTGCTCTACATTGTATTTTCAGCTGATGTGCATATTTGAAATGTTTAAGACAATTACTGATCGCCACCGACTGTGAGATTCGTGCTCTAATTTGACTTTTGAATGCAAGGAATGTGAAACCGGCCAAAATTTATCGTCAAGTTAAAGATGTTTATGGTAAAGATGCGATGAGTGATGGAATCTTGAGAAAATAGGTACAATGCTAAATGAAGAGCGAACAGAAGTCTTGCCGTATAGCCCGGACTTAGTGCCATCCAACTACCACTTGTTCCTGCACATGACGAACTAGCCGGCAAGCCCTTTGGATGTGACGATGAGTTGAAAAATGCTGTGAAATCAACACTGGTGGGAAGTTTTTTATGAAGAAGGTATAGAAAAGCTGGCCACCCGCTACGACAAGTGTTTGAACATTGTTAGAAACTATGTAGAAAAATAGTTTAATGTATGCTCTTTCATGTAAAAATAAAATTGGCTTGAAAAATATTGTTTTACTCGTTTTATTTTATCAAACGATACTTTATGAATATGCCTTGTACTTAAATAACAAATGGAAAAGTGTAAAGTACACATCTGTTGCAACTAAATTAGCATTAGAACTTTGACTACGATTCTCCTAATCCTTTTAATCATTTACATACTCAGTAAAATTTAATTAATTATTTTCATTATACACATTCTAAAAAAAATTACTGTAATACATTATTTTTCATTGACTAACAACAATAAAAGGTTTTATTGTAATCCATTCTAAAATATAATTTTTGTGTGATAAATACCAGAAATCTATTTTGGATGAAGGAACAGAATTTATTGTCAGTCCAAATATAACTAGAATATTCGCTTTCACATTCATCACCTGAATCTTCGTTTGGAAAAATTTCTCTTATTTCACTAGGATTACATAAATTAAAATTGAACCACAAATCGAGAAGAAAAAACCCGCACACGACTGTGAAGAATCTGCTATGTTTACCAACACACTTAGACAAAACTTAGTTAATGCGATCGCTGTTAACATAATTTTATTCTCTCTATTCACTGCTGTAGCAGCCTCCTATCAATAGTGAAAATAGTTAATTTTAAAGCCAATAGATTGCAGCACATGTAGGTAAAAGAATTACAGTAAAGTCCCAGTAATCGAGTCGCGAAAATCCGAGGTTCCGTGTAATTCTAACCACAAATAGCGCCTTCAAAATATAAAAATACCATTGAAACAAAATTTTCCTGCCACTGGCGTATGCCCCACCCTCTCTTACATATGTCATTAACACCAATCGGAATGTGTCTAAAAATAAATCAGTCCCACTACTGTATTGTGTGTGCCATTTGTTTAGTCACTGATTTGGACGCAGCGCTACGCTACATTGAACAACAAACCGAAGCTACTGCAGCGGATACCGTATTACTCTGTCGTTGGCGTGATATCGTTGCAGTGTAGTTGAACAAAAAACTATTTATGGTTTCTTAAAAAATTAATTTCATATTTTTGTACTGTATATATAAAATTACGCTTGTACCTCAGTGTTCAATACAAAACAGTGTATATTTAATAAAACTTCCATTTTTTTGATATACTATAAATGGTGGTTTTATTTTAACCTCTGTATATTCCGTGTAATTCTAGTTTCACACAATCCAAGCTACTCTCGGTCCCATTCAACTCAAAATATCCAGGACTCTACTGTATATCTGTTGTATTAAAGCAATGATAGTATTCAAGCTTTAAAGTTCTGAAACATGTATACGAGACCGAAACCTGTGCAAACAGTTTACTGCAGTCGTGAAAATGCAACGCCAGTCTCAAAAAAGTTAAGCCGCTATAATTAATTGATATTAACACTACTTGTCTAGTTTATTATACTCTTCATTTTTGTTCACAAATATCAAGGCATTTTATCAATAGCTCAATAGTTAAAAATAAGACCTAGTGTATAGGCTAGAAAATTAATATTACGTTTAGGTTAAGTAGCCTATTTTGTATAGTCAACAATCGTACTATTTTTATACATAAATAAGTAATTATTGGTTTGTAGAACAATTAAAAAAAAAAATATATCAGAAAATGTTGAACTTAAAAGGTTATAGATTTTTCTCACTTTACCAAATTTAATTACAAGCTGAGGGATTAGTATTTTAGCAAATAATAAATAAAATAGTTAATTATGTTGAAATTATATCTTTGCTGGTAAGATAGATAAATATCACATTTCAGTCATGAGTTGATATAAGAATAAAGATATTAAGAATTCAAAGGTACATCTATCTATCTAATTACTCTTATCTTTTGTTTATTACAAATTCCAGTCACCAAATTCAGATCTGGCTCAATAGTTCCTTCCCACAACCTGCACAACTCCAATATATATTACGTTATATCAATGACAAAATAAGAACTTACCTAATGAGGTGCAGAAATGAGTATGAGCTTCAATTGTCTTCATGCATCGCTTGTTACGTGTATCCCACACTCTGATAGTTTTGTCATCACTAGCGGAGACAATGTACTTGCCTCCGGGATGAAATACCACTCCTCTCACCCAGTTTTCGTGGCCAATTAAGGTAAATAAGCATAAACCAGTCGAAACATCCCAAACCTACAAAATGTAATACAAATTTAAATAAAAGTGTAGTATTATGGAGGGAAAACAATTAAAAAAAACAAAATACTAATTATTATTGTGGAGAAGAGAAGTTTTGTTATTGTTGATTTTATAACTGGCTACAAACATTCTTTGCATATGTTAGGTTAAGTTTTCTTTATTTTTATTCTTATTCCTAACAAACATCATGTTCAGTGGTGTACGCAGATTCGGGGGGTGGGGGGGGGGGGGGTGAGCATTTTCAGGTTTATCAGACAAACAATAACCAGCTATTCAACTGGTTTGTTTACAAAATACAGAAGAGCCGCGGTTATCTGAGGTAATGTAAACCGAGGGTACCTTGGATAAGCGAAAACTCGGATAAGACGCACTCTGTCAAAAATCGAGAGGGAAGCGGTAAATTGTTAAATCAATGAAAACGTGGTCAAAGATGTGACAAAAGGCGTACTGAATTATCAAATGAAAAACTAACGTCCAAATGAAAATAAAATACAAATAAAAATAAGGAAAAGATGTACATAGACTATAGTACATGTTCCAATAAAAAAATATTATTTGAAGAAGTCCATAAGTGTTTTCTGTTTAACGGAACTCGATCGCTTGAAAACTAAACAAACGATATGCAGTATGAGTGTGACACACGCAATGTTTTAAGAGCGAGGGTTTACATGATACTGAAAGGAATGATGTGACATCACCATCGCGTAAACAATAATCACAGCTACAATACACTAAGCTACTAAGTGTTTCCGACTATCCGATTAATATTCAAATCATTTGTTTATTTAGTTCACTACTTAAACTGTGCGTTTTATTTACCAGAACCACTATGTGACTAATAAAAGTACAGTACAGTAGATTTGCCGCTATAAGCGGATTTCACTTTACGCGGTAACTTTAACGCATGCGCCTACCGCAAACTTTTTTTATTAGTTTTTATTACCTAGGTTAACCCGGAATTCGGTTAATCGGGGCTTGGATGGCAGCGACTCTACTGTAATTTCAATTAGTCTCATCTTAGTATTTAAGAAATAACATTTCGGTTAGGGAAAATCTGCATTAATTTAAAAAATGTAAAATTATTATAAAAATGGAAAAGTAATTGGCTTGGTTAACAAATAATATGCTTTATTTGTCTTTGAGTTATATATTTGTCATTGTTATGAACCAACACTAGAGCACACTATAACATAACATACATAAACAAAACGCCCGATAACTTTCGCACATGAGGGACACTGTGGAACGTAAGACGTAAGCTACACGATATCAACAAAGCAAGTTCAGTGACACAACAAGACTTACTGTTAGAGGTTATAAATAGACGGTTGAGTGATGAGGGAGAGATGGAACCAGACTGGTGATCATCAAATGACCTTGAATCACTACACAGTAACTTCGCTGTGGTGTGGAAACAATAAAGTTTTTCTAAGAATTGTGAACGAGGTAGTTTGAAATGTTTTCTTTTTATAAATGACGAGAATAGGGATTGCGAAAAACATGGCCTATCTGTACAACGTATATATAAGACAATTCATTTTGGGTTGGGGGAGCTCTCAAGCCCACCCTGCGTACGCCACTGATCATGTTGCAATTGAAAAAACTATTTTATTTATCATTGTCATTCTATAGTTCTGTTAAAACAATTTATAAATAGTTAAGAATCAAACTGAAGGAATTTCAAGAATTCACATACATATTTGCTTCACTTGAGTGAATATATCAAAATAAATCAAAAATATTACGTCATCATATATAAGAAGATGTTATTTTAACCAAACAATAAATCTTAAAGAATATTTTCTTGTTTATTTCTTATGGGCTAAAAGAAAAGAAAGTCTTCTTCTCCGACAGGTACCCACCACCTGGTGTTGATAGTGGTTGTTCTAAATAATTGTTTGCACACAAGCAGTTGTTGATGTCACAGTTTATAGTTAAAGGAGGGAGAGCCAGCTTGAGGTTAAATGTTCAAGCCTAAATGAGTCTGTTAGTAAACTAAGTCGGACTACACTTCTGACAATTTAATTATTTAAAAATACATAATTTGGTTAATTAATTCAATTACAGTTAACTTCCGATTATCCGTGGCTACATAATTGAAAATTTTTGCTACCTGAATATGCTATTTATTTAGTTTAGGCATTTGTTTGCTGTTAATACAGCTGTATTATTTTCAGTAAAAAGTTGGGATGAAGTTCATAACGAAGATGTTAAGCACATCTCAACCATAAAATGTGTTTGCTCGATCAAAATTTGTTGGAATTGAATATTTCTGCAACACAAGTTTTGACTACATCACCAAAAGACTTGTGACAGCATAGTTTAAGATTGCTTGTTTGTTGGAACAATTTTAATAGCGGGCATGTGAATACATTTAAACGTTTAGGTGATATGATCGACAATAGGATGAACTGGTCGGCGTGCATATAAATTATATTAAAGAAGGCATAGAGAAAATGATATTTCCCATCCATAAGAGGACGCCTTCAGACACACTCTCCATCCTATAATTCCAGTTACTCGTGTAACATCCTCTTGACGAGCCCCAAGTTGGCTGCGCTAAATTTGTAACGTTCTGTGTTGCAAATTAAAATAATAAATTTAATAATAATGTATTTGAATTTACTCCTTCTTGAATTTACTTTAATATCTTGGGGTTGTGAATTCGTCGACCTAACCAAACATGTGAGAGGATTGGTCTAAGGCAAATGACGCAATCTGATTGAAATTAACCTTCAACATTTATTGAAATCACTTTCTTGGTTATTAAACATATGAAATAAGAACATGTATACGTAAAACATAATAAATATTACAAGAAATTAATAGAGAGAGAGAGAGAGAGAGAGCATGTTAAACTGAATGAGATGATTGTGCACTTTACATACCATGGATTTTTTGTTATACAAGAAAAAACACTGTTTTATTTATAAACCCACTTGATTCTATCACTCATTTAGTTATTTTATGATGATAAGATGCGATGTTGATGATGTGGTATTGTTCAAACCATTGTCTCCAGAATGGGGCAATCCCTCAAGTCCTTTATTTGGATTACTAACATTAATCCATGGATGAATCTTCCAGAATCTTCTTTCTTAAGTCGAAGTTAATCGTTCTAAATGTATTGAAACATGATTAGGATAAATAATTCACGACTTGTGAATATTTACCACAAAACTTAAGACATGAGTAAAAGTGCTTCTTAACTGATTGCAGTCCTAGATAAGAGTGAGGAAAACGGATCTTTATTACTTCATGCTCTTACTAAAGCGGAACTAGATACATTGATTTTATTCGCCGTAGCCTAGTTTATAGATAACCAGTTCAAAGTTTCTTGTGATCTTTCGATTCTAAGTTCAATGATAAGTGATTCACTATATTTTTAACACACGCCCACTCAATCTGGATCGATTTAAATTGTCTGGTTACATTTAAGATTGCCAATTCTGAACTGTTTTGTCATAGATGAGATTTACACACGCACTTTGGGTTTGTTTGGGTTTTATAATATCATGTCTTTTTTAGTCTATGTCCTTTACGTTAATGAAATGCTCTCTTTCAACAAATTGACTTATGATCTTAATCTAATTTGATAATATTTACTTTGGGAAGTTGAAGATGTTACACTCGCTACAGTGATCTTTTACTGACTTCCTCTATCTACCGTATTATCGGTCCACATTTCCCTCTCAAATCCCTTTGAAGATGATAGATCTATATGAAAGCCCACTAAAGAATACCGTTGAGGGACGGGCTTGTGTACCCTGAGACCTTGAACGCTCCAATCGCCGTAGTGCGACGTTGTCACGTTCTTCCCACGCTTCTAACTGACTGCGGCTGACTCAACGCATTTATAATTCTTTAAACTGTGTGATCAAGCCTCGAGCGGTAAATACCAGGAGTGTTCGAGCTAGTAGATATGGCAACGCTGCGTGCCCATCCTATTGGCCGCCTCGCAACAGTATTCTTTAGTGGTCTTTGATATAGAATCTGCTGTACTTGTATTGTGTATGCCTAATATTAACAAAGTAATAAATTAACTGAATCTTTTTATATACCTTTAGCGTCTTATCACGAGACCCAGACACAAGAAAAGGTCCCATGTAAGCTCCTTTCTTGTTATCTGCTCCTGCTGCTTCATTGATTGCTGAATGAGCACTTTCAGGTGCCCAAGCAATGCATTCAATCACATGGTCATGGTCTCTTAGTTCCACCTAAAAATTAATAAAATATTAGTTAAAGAAAGACATTAAATCACATTAGAATAATGAATTTTGTGCGAACAAATTAAAACAACAGTAAAATAGAGAGAAAAATAGCATTAGAAACACTAATTTTAGAAGTATATTCATAGCTTCATAAGAAAATTAGCTTCATGAGATTCCCCAGCAAATATATATACAGTCAAGTGGAAAAGATAATTACACAGACAGGTCCAATGCTTCTGCAATTCTCCTATGAATACCTTTTACGGGAGAACACGCCTTAACTTTCCCGGAGCAATCAGTCCAGTAATAAACATGTTCGTCCGCCAAGAACACGTTGATATCGGCTAGCAAACGTCACAAATTCTCCGTTCACTTTCCTCGGAAGTTGACACCTCATCTTCCGAGAAAGTCGCAAATTGTTTTCCCCATGAAATTTCTTGGCCCTCAACAAAAGGACCATTCCGGTGATGCTACCGCAGCTAGACATATTTAACCACCAAGGACACTGAGCCAGTGGCTGAATAGCTTCTTACTTCTCCTGTGTAAATTTTCCCCGTAGATCCCCGGAAACGTCACTCGGAATTTTCCCCGCGTAAACTTCTGTCGTTATTTCTCAAAGTCCCGATTACATTCAGATTCCCGATCATGTTGAATATAAATTTTTTTTAAACAGTCATAACTGTTTTTACGCTTATTTTTTAAAGTAATAAACTGAAATAAATACAGATTCTTGTCAGATCAGCCGAGTTTGGACATAAATGTGTTTAGATAGGCTTGGATTATTCTATATACAGCTCTACATTTATTAAACCCAATCCTACATTACGTTTGTCTGCTTACAGACTGCTATTGTTTCAGCTATCCAACAATTTCTTATGAAGCTACTCGATCTACATTTGTGAACAACTACCAATTGTTATATTCATTACAGCTTACCTTACATTCCTTGGTGGCATAAGACCAAACTCTTACAGTTTGGTCGTTGGAGCAAGAAGCAATTAGAGAGCCATCAGGTGATACTCTTACAGACCTTACCCATTCTCTATGTCCTGTGAATGTCTTCACACAATAACTGAAATTAAACGCATTCATTTTAATTGGTATTATTTTTTTTTCAATATTTTTAACAACAACTGAATTTTCAAACAACATTCTTGTATGAATAATTACACAATATTCAAAATTATAACAGACTTAATCCAGTTGAAATTACTGTCAAACTGTGATACAAAATATTGAATAGAACATACATTACATACAATTTTACAAAATTTTTTTATTTATTTATTTTGCATCCAGCAGTATGAATAGCTCTCTTACTCAAAACATAATAAACCGTTCACTCATATGCACATAAGGTAGGGTGACATAATATGCTGTCCCGAAAAGTGGTTTCGGGACGCTCAAAATTCCAGAATTCAATTCTAAGCAGATTTTAGGAAAAAAAAAACAATTATTTTGCTTGACTAAACGAAATACAACATAAATTAACATATTTTAGATTACATCTTTAAGCAGTTTGATTTGTCTGCGTTTGAATTGCGCTCTATCTGTCATGAACTAGCCTAAAGAGAGTTATGAATATTGTTCTTTTTGTCGCATCACTTACCACTGTCACTGTCAGAATAGAATGTTGAGGTTATGTCAATCAAATTGAATTTTATACAAAATTCCAAGGTTATAATATGTTTTAAACTATAATAACTTTTTAAATAATATATACAGTAGAACTTGGATAATTCGAAGCTGAAAGAGACCAATGTAAAAATTCGAATTATCCAAAAATTCTAATTATAAAAGTAACATTATTTTTCAATTTTTAGGTTCTCAAAATGATTGAAATAAAAACTATGTTGAATATGTTTATTATATAAGGTTTATTTTCACCAATCAAAAGTAAATGATGCTTTTTTATATGAACAATATAATAAAAAATATAAACTGTACTTTTAACAAAGTATTGTGAAATGTCCGATTGCATTGTAGAATTACAGTAATTGTTTTTACGTTTGCAAAATCCCGTACGTTAAGAGAATGAAAAAACAGCTTCACTTACTACACTGGTTTGTAGTTCAACGTACCGCCAAAATCCGACAATTTGGCACATTTTTTGTTTTTCACTTCTTCTAAAAAGTTCACTTGGATGCTAGTCAAATTTCCTAACGAATACAACTTTTTTTTTTAAATTTGCTATTGTTCGTTAGTAACTTGTGATCATTCATTGTGACACATTCTTGCTGCTTGAAGGATACTGATCTTTAAATTTTTGTTTTCCAATGAATCTGTCAAGAGCGTGTGTACAATAAGTCACCGGTAAAAAATGCTTACCATTTTTTATAATGCTCTGATCCATTGGCTGTACAATTGAAGTCATGTTCGGGGGAAAAAATAACCATAATGTTGTTCATATAAATGGGAGAGTTATGCGCAGTACAATTATCAATAAACAAGACGTTGTTCTGTTTACAAAAGGTTTTGTCGAGATTTAACAACAGACAGAGATTGGGCAGAGCATCAATGACAACCTACAGTATCAGTACCTAGAGAATTCTCGGAAGGCAAAATTCTTGGAAACCGGAACCACGCCTAGAATTATAATACGTGTACAAACACGTAGTCCTGCCACCTCTCTACCAGACAGTGACCTATTTATCCAGCGATCCCTTTCACAGCACAAGATTTTATTTTTAGTGTTAAAAAAAATTCCGTTAAAAAACTTTATTAAAGAAGTTTACTCCGAATTATCCATAATTTTTTACATTGATATAATATTATAAAGTTGAAGGGACCGAACCGAAACTTCGAATTAACGGTAATTTCGAATTAAAGATGTTCGAATTATCCAAGTTCTACTGTAATACATATCATTTAGTCGTAGAAAAATTTGTGTTTCTTCTTTTTATCAATAGGCTAAAGAAAATGTATTAATCAAAGATAATAAAAATTCAAACATTTTATATTTTAAAAACCTGGGTACATTGGTGCCCGGCTGGTTGTGTCCCGGTTTTCTACGGAAAAATATTTGGTCACCCTAACATAAGTCCTAATGATTGTTTCACAGGAAATATAAAACTTAATGTTTATCACGTGTTTCCATAAAAATTTTAAGACTAGATGAAATGTTGTGTGTGCCACATTATTGTACCTTAACTTTAAAACCATACACAAGAATTTATTAATCTTTACAGCGTAATTTCAATATTTAAAGATAACTTTTCGAGAGAAACGGAAGACAGTTAGAAAGTGATATCTTAACATCACATAAATATTTAAACACTAAGTTCAAAAGTATTATAGAGTTTTAAATTATACTACCCCACACTATTTTCTTTAACAACACAGCATAATTTTTCTTTGCCACTACGGTTATAATTCCAAAATATAATAAGTAGTACCTACCCAGTAGAAACTTCCCAGATCTTGATGGTTTTGTCTCGCGAAGCGGAGACAATAAAATCACCATTAGGCATGAAGGTAATACCACTGACATTATGATCATGACCATGTAGAGTTTTAACGCAATCGTAATTTTGTTGGAAGTCCCAAAGTTTAATCGACATATCCGCACTACACGATGCTAAAACACACAAAATAAATTTAATATTTTACAAAAACTTCAAGTGATTGTGGAGGTTTATCAACTCTCTAATCTAATAAAACCATTTACAAAATAAAAAATGCACTTTTAATTAACAAGAAACAAGCAATTAGGGACAATTAGTTATTGATGTGCTTTCAAAATGCAAATATTAAATCAAATTTGTACAATCAAACATATTTTGTGGTTTGTTTATCTTTGCTTTTATCAAAATCACTTATAATAATGTCACTAATTCCCAAAACTACACATGATACTCACTTAAGTAAATATTGGAATATAAAAACATTATTTTATACTTTACTATTTTAAATGTAGCCTAAGCCAAGAAT
>JAGFPH010001435.1:94477-106883 GCA_018207615.1 Philaenus spumarius
GTTAGTACACTACATTTAGTAGCAATTCATAGTTTTTTAATGTATATGAAATTATTTAAACGGTTTTAAAATTATTTTTCCATGTAATCCGACTTCCCCGCTAATTAGACCGGGCCGTGGCCTGTTTAGGTCGTATTAGCGAGACTCTACTGTAAAGTATATAGAAGAGTTAACTGTATTGAATTGTTAAGTAATAAATTTGAATCAAAGAATTAGTTTTTTTTAAAAGACTCAACTTATATAAGTTAATAAAATTACTTTTTTTTGTAAGCGTATAACTGAAATCCATTTCTTTTCCAGTAGCCCGCCATACTTTCTCTCGACTTCTCCAGAAATATCTGCATCTCTCTTAAGGCCTTCTAACGCTGTAAGATAACCATTGCTGCTCAAATAATCCGCTACAGCTTTGTTCCTAAAAACAGAAAAATACATACTTTAAATTTAATAAATCAAATAGTCCACAACTACTTTAATATTAAACTTAGTCTTATGTTATCACTTTTCAACCTAGAATGGCCACAGCTCACGTTTAAAAACTGCTCCATGCAAATAATTCCTTACACAATTATTTCTTGAAAATTATGATTTTTATTCGTTTCTTAGAAATGAGTCAATACTTGAAAATAAAATGTAATTTTTTTAATTTATTTGTGTTGGAAAGAATTTTTTATTTAAAGCTAACATTTACAGGCCAGGAACTTTTATTTGAGAGGTTATTTGGCCACTAGCCAAATGGCAACCTTGAGTTTTGCAAAAATATCACTGGGTATTACAGTCAGTTTTTCAAAAAATAACTCAATGAACTGGTGAAATTAGCAAACTGAAGTGGGTGTAACTGCTGCATATGGTAGGAAGTGGTGAATATGATATTAGTTTAGAAAATTACCGTTTTCCGCTCAGAATTCTTTCAATTGACGTTAAATTTGAACAATAATTAGAGAATAGTTCAAGAAACAAAAGTGACCTAGTGCTGATGCAGATTTTCACCATGGGGATGGTGTTACTCCTTATCTGTGGAGGAAATTGTATTCAAAATAAACACAGAAATTGATAGAGGAATAAATTCCTAGCAAATAGTTGCCTATAAAGTTATTTCGATAAGTCAATACTTTTTCAATTATTCACGATTGAATACGTTGGTTTTTTTTATCAAACAATTTATGTTTTTGAACGATTTTTCTCGAATAACTCGAAAACCTTACGTTTTATCAAATAAATTGTAATAAACAAAAATGAAGCTTATAACAATCCAAGAAAATTGGTTTAAAAAAGATGTTACGAACAGAGTTATAGCTGGTTGAAGTTTACAGGCACCGCTTTTGGACAATTATCTGAAACTTTAAGGCTTTTATTACACTAGGCCGCCAGGCGGCGCATCCAGCTGCGCCATCTGTGACTCAGTTGGCAACCGGTGGCGGAGCCAATCACTTTTTCTTCGGTCCTACGGATTTTTTCTTCTGGTATGATACATTTTCTCATTTTCATATCTTTTTCACATGGAATATCAAATGGAGCTTTAAGCGCATCATATCTTCTTTGGATCAGAAGGAATGAAGAATGAGGACAGTTGGTGAGGGGAACGTTGTGAGACGTCTTAACCCTCCTTGCCCGGTCGTAGGTCCGGGGCCAACCAAAGTCCCAGAAAAGTAAACCACATATGGTCATTCTTGTGGGCCTGCCGTGAAGACAGTGATACCACATAAAAGCCATGTTCTTCTCATCATCATCTTTATTAATGACAATAAATAAAAAAAGGACGATCTAGACATTCTTAAGTAATTAAAAAACTTGCTGATGTCTGAACCACAGTTCATCAAAAATATTATAGTAGAACCTGTAGATTCCCTTAAGGGGGTATACACGCAGCAGCACTTACTTCAACGATAGCAAAGGGTGTACATGCGCATCTTTCTCTCCCTTCGCTTTCCCCTTTTCATTTAAAGTAGAAGGATGAGCATATATGTATACTGTACTTGTTGTCCGACATGTTCTCTTATCTCTATTGCACAGTAGACCATGTGGTGGCGAGACTAGGTGCGCCACTTGGCAGCCCAGTGTAATAGGTTCTGTATGATACAATGCCCTGCCACCTGTGGCTGCTGACTTGGTCGCGGGTTAGGGCAGCCAGTCAGCAGCCAATATGTGCCCTAGTCTAATAGGCTCCATAACAATCAATACAGTATGACGAGCATCACCGGTGTCGTGGCTGGCGGTCTAGTGTAATAAAGGCCTAAATGCCTGCAATTCTAAAACCAGAAGGTTTACTATAAAATTATAAATCACTGAATTGTTTTGTTATGTCAAAATTGAATTGTTTATTTATATTCACCGGCAGAATTTAATTTGACACCTAAAAGAATAGCTTGTTTACTAAAAGAAAATCACGGTCCATTAAACTAATATCAGAGGTTTTCAAACTGTAGTATGAAGAGATTTATGTAATTTAAAATATTTAAAAAAAGTATAACAATATTTAATAATGTTCTCAAATAGCCGCAAATATTTGTTTATATTATGAGAAAAAGACTGCAGTAAATATTTTCTCTCAAACTGCTTTCGCAGCTAAAATTTAGACTATCAGATAGCACTGGCTATTTGATGACAGGCAAGTTTGAATTTATTTATACAAAATTAAAAGGAAAGTAAAAACGCTTAAGGGTCGGCTCTAGCTGTCGACCGTGTTGGCTGACACTCCATAACACCAAATTAAAATCCAAATTTTTCCTTTATTTTTTATCGGATAATTATGAACGATATGTCATTTTAAAGCTATGGCTAATATGCATGCAAATGGCTTTTTCAAAACTAAGAAAAAAAATGTGTTTAATATTTATTAACAATTTAAAACATTGATTTTTAATATTTTTTTATGTTGTCACTATTAATTATATAGCGAAAAACTACCAAGCCATTCGCATGAAGAATTTCATCCCCAAGAGTTTGGTATTTTTTTTAAAACGCTATTTCAACAATTGCGGGTTTTGAATGGATTTAGGCTGAGCAATGTCCGTGTAACCTACCGCCGCTATAGGATGATTTTAAATATTTTTTTACGTTGTAACTATTAATTATAGCGAAAAATTACCAAGCCATTCGGATGAAGAATTTTGTCCCCAAGGGTTTGGTATTTTTTAAAAAAACGCTATTTGAACAATTGCGGGTTTTAAATGGATTTAGGATGAGCAATGTCCGCGTAACCTACCGCCGCTATAGGGAGTCGCAGGTTGTTTTCTGTTTTACTAGAGCCGACCCTTAAGTTATCTTAGTGTGATAGCTGTAATAAATCCAAATAGTATTAATATTTCAAGACTTAAGTTGAATTTAGCGTAGAAAAGCAATACAATTTCACTGCTGATGATAATTTTGTAAAAAGAAAATCTGATCATATAATAAATTAAGACTTAATATTTCTTAGTGATACATGAAAGTATGTTTTGGTGTGACTGTTATTAGGAGCTTAAAATGATAGTAGGGCCTATAAAAAGAATTTAAATAGAACTTATTTTTAAGCCTACTTAAAAAAAAAGGAAAAAAGATAAAAACTCTGATAGAACTGTAGCATCAAAGTAAATATACGAGTTGTTAGTAACGTTTTCAATGTTAATGAAATACCCTTGTCTGCTACAAAATATGTTTGTTAAACTAAAGTGGGCCAACACAAGGAAAAGTCAGTGTCAAAACTGGATTTGAACTCAGAACAATAGCGGGTAGAGATCGCCGCTCAAAAATGAAATACTGTTAAAGGAAGTCTTTTAAAAAAATAGAGCACTCAACTTTCCTGACAATTAACAGTAATTAATACATTTTTATATATTTTAAGGTTAATGTATTTTAAGTAGCCTATTCCACTAGGACTATGAAAATCCTTTCAATCTTCTTTAAACCATGCAGACCAAGATGCAGTATCTTCCAAACTTATAACAATGGGTTTAAGTATAAAGTTATTATCAGGTCCTTTTGCGTTCTAAAGTTTGTTCCACGATCTAATCTAAAGGAAGATATATAATGGTTGGGTTAAATCAATAGAAATTGTATTAAGACTTCAATTTGATTTCTGCTTAGGAGATTGGAATACATTTAATGTTCTCAAACGAAGATTAAAATAGAACAGTCATTTTATTTTCGTCTTGAGGGATGACATGTTTTTAGAACGGAGAATATAGCGAGTTGCTACGGCAACCGCTCTGGCAATACGGGAATCAATACGGAAAGCGCTGAGGTGGATGACGTCATCAAAAACACCAGCTGATTGAGACGTGACGGTCTGGCTTTGCGATGACAAACGAACTGACACGGTTAAGTCAACACGTTTAGAGTTATCTTTGAATTTAAAATACTTTGTTAGATTACGAATCCAACAACACACAATAAAGAAGTCGCACTGTGTACATACAAAGGGTGTGCAGCATATACCCGTCACGTACGTATAACGAGCAAACGAATCAGTTTACACTCTTGGATCAACTGAAACCCTACTATTTTGCTGCAAAAGAATTTAGGAAAATATTTCTTTTCTAATCCCAGTTCGCAAAAGGTATATTTTGTTGGTTGGATAGTTTTTAAAGAAATTTCAAATGTAAAAACATTGCCGTCACTTCAGGTCTTTTAAATATTTACTAAGACTAAACTGTTTACTTCCAGAACTAAAAATGTTACCAACATTACTAATGATACGTAATCAGTTGTTAACCAGTATTTTATTAGCGAATTTCCATATTAAACATGAGCTACAGCCGTGGTACCTAAGGTTGGGAGTAGTGAATGAGCACCGATCATGGGCTGCAGAGCACGTTTTGGAGTGTTTTAGAAATGTTATATATTATCTGTGTGTTCGCACTAACGGCCGTATTTTAAGTCAGATTTGGTCCAAATTTACTACACACATTGATTGTCTATGTCGCTCGGACGAGTTCGTTAGCCAAACATTACCAACAACCGGAAGCACGTTTTTTGCCCGGAATGAACATATATGTTCGCACTCTAACGGGCGTATTTTCTTCAGATTTGATCAAAATTTGGTACATCCACGCTAGTTGTCTACGTCGCTCGGACGAGTTTGTTAGGCCAGCCATACACGTTACGGTAGACCGGAGAGGTATACCTGTACAGGTGACCTGTACAGGTAAACCGGAGCGTGTATGCCAACCACTTCAGGCAAACCTGCACAGGTAAAACGACCTGCACAGGCGACCGGAGAAGAATCGAAATTCAATTCTTTTTAAATGCACAGGTGTGCTCACCTGAGCGTGTGTGTGGGCCGTCCGGTATACCTGCACAGGTTTGAGTCAGTTGTGGCGAATACTCCGACTAGAGAGCTTCGTGTTGCTGAGTTCTGTGTTCGTGTTGTGCTTATTAAATTGTATATTCTTTGCACTCGCGTGCCACTGGTCTTCAAGCCAGTTCTATAGTGTTTACATTTTATTGTTTTGCTGCGTTTACGATATCATGTCTGTCCGAAAACGGAACGGAATTCTAGAGGAATTCATTGAAATTTACAGATCAGAACCCTGTTTGTGGCGAATTAAGGGGGCGCTACCCTGTCCGCCATATTGAATCTGATTCCCATAAGAGCAATGCTACAGAATAAGTCATTTTTTCCCGTCAATTCGTGGAAAAAATTTGAAAATTTGGTTTCATATTGAAGTACTGTCACATGCGGATGTTGATTGCAGAATACATTTTCAAAAACCGTTTTATTGTTTTCATAAACGTATGATATAAATAGCAAAAAATAGTAAACTTTATTAAATTTTTACTCAGTTGCAAAAAGAGATATTGCAAAAAACTTTAGCAATCAACACTCACAATCTATTTACTTTAAGAAAAAAAATACAGCTTTCGTTTTTTGACAAAAATAACACAAAAATATGCTTAACAGTGAAGGTTATGTTTTGGTTATTTAACATTGAAATTGGTACCCAACTTCGCCGTTTTGAATGTAGAGAGCCGAGCGGAGCGAATTTCTTCAGCCATCCGGTCTACCGTAACGAGTTTGAGCTCTCGCCTGTACAGGTATACCGGAGAGGGAAACCTGCGCAGGTATACCTCTCCGGTATACCGTAACGTGTATGGCCGGCCTTAGCCTAAAAAATCCACCAACAGGAAGCACGTTTTTTGACAGGAAGTATCTGTTTTTGAGGTTTTACGTACTAGAATTATATTTTTGGGGTTTTTCATCTCTAAACAAATAAATGTAGGATATTATTCTGCACATTTTGCTTTTTTATTCACGACCTTATAGCTCGCTTGATTCCTCTAAAATCAATCAAAACGTAAAATTCCATAAAATACACAATTCAAAAATACACGTGGGGGATTTTACAGTGGAGGCATATTCAGACTGCCGAGTTTTACGCTGCGAGCGAAGCGAAACAGTCCATAACACTAGACAGCAAGGTCAAAGTGAAATTCGCAAAGCGAACGAAGGAGGCAACGTGGCAAACAGCTAGTTTGTTCACTCGTCTCATTCCAGTAAGACGTCAGTGTAGAATATCTTTTCTCTGAGGTCCTATTCTATTTGGATTTGAACTGAATAGAGTGTAACAAAAAAACATAATAAATCGACCACGCAGCTGGACCGCTGACGTGAGTTGAGCAAATTTCTAAAATTAAGTTTATATGCCTATGTTTTAGGGTATCAACCAACAATTTGGGAAATAGGTCTACTCACGAAAACGTTGAACAGCTGTCTGTGTGTACGCAATATATTAGTAGAATTTGTTTCCTCCTAGTGGCCTCGCGAGTTTGCATCACTTGGCTTTGAACTGGGTACTTTTATGGTATTTTACGTTTTTGTCGATTTTGGGGGAACCAAGCGAGCTATAAGGTCGCGTAAAAAAACAAAATGCGCAGAATAACATCCTACATTTATATTGTTAGAAAAAACTCTAAAAAAAAATCATTCTCGTAGTAAAAATCTCAAAAAATAGTTACTTCCGGTCAAAAAACGTACTTCCGGTTGTTGGATTTTTTTGGCTAACGAACTCGTCCGAGCCACATAGACAACCAATACGTGTACCAAATTTTGACCAAATCGGACTTAAAATGCGGCCGCTAGAGTGCGAACACATATATACATATATATATATGAATTTTTTTGACACCCCAAAACGTGTTCTGGGGACCATGATCGGTGCTCATTTGCTACTCCCGACCTTGGGTCTCATCATAAGGGCCACTGCAATAGCTCATTTTTCCTATGGAAATTCGCTAATAACGACAAAAATAGCGTGGTTCGAGTTACTAAAATAAAATACAATTTGTATTGTTACGGCTCGACTGCTGCAACAAAACCAAGAGTACTCCTAAATTTCCAGAACTAGTGTTCTACAAAATGTACGTCCACTTACATATTCATAATACTTAATAGGAACTAGTTTTATGTGATTACGCAATTACAGTCTTTGAAAGCCACAATTTTCCCCCTCTCCGCACAATTTCGGCGTGCAGAGTGCAAATGACGTTTGTATTTCAAATAATGATCCATTTTGTAGGAGTGATTGAACAGACAGTGCACCAAGTCAGCCGCATGATACGTTTGTTGATTAATTAGAACCACGCTTGCCGATACAAAAATACTAATCGAAAACGCCAGCACGTCCCTGCGAAAATGACAATTCAGTAGGATATTTTAATCTCGAACACACCCGAACCTTTCAAGTGGCAAGCAGAGAAGGTAGACTGCGGTCAGACACGCAGGTGAGAAGGCAAATGGATAATTAATTTTGTTCGTGTTCCTTACCGACTTGAAACAACCACCTGATAGACATTTTAGATTTGACTTGGACAGCAAGTTTGAGTAGATGTAGGGATTGAAAAGATTCTAGGGAAGATGCTTTGTTCTTTATAAATCTAATAGTGCCACATGGCGAATTTCTTGTAAAATGACGACAAAATAAGATTTGTTATTACATATTAATCCTACAAAAAATTTAAACACAAACACATAAATTCTCACAAACATATTTAAATTATTAACACTTTCACTGCTAAGGACGCACATGTGAGCTTAACAATGAACACCATGAGAAGCGGCCGACGCACAGTGCATTGCACGCCAATCCCCGTATTGGGAGAGTTTTCAATACACAATGTACTGCGTGCGTCGCACGCCAACCCCCGTATGCAACCCCAAATGTGACTTTATAATTGTATTAAAAGAGGGAGAGGGGATCATTAAAGTAGGAGTATAATTAATAAATATTATTATTATTAGCTAAAGAGAAAACTATTCGATCGGTTTCGAACAAATTTGCACAAAACATGTCAATTAGGCCTAAACAGATGCACGAAAAAAGGTTTTGAAAAACAACTGTCTTTTTAGCCAAAAAACCCCCAAAAATCAGTTATTATTATAGCTAAACGAGAATTTTTTGAAAGGTGTGGTTTTTTGCATATGGTAGAGTACATTAAGAGCTACAAATAAGCCAAATTTTATCAAAATCGTTACAGCCATTTTTTATTAAACAAATAATAACTGATTTTTGAGGGGTTTTTGCCAAAAAGGGGGCTGTTTTTCAAAAAATTTAAAACCCTTTTTTCGTGCCTAATACAGGCCTAATTGACATGTTTTGTGCAAATTTGTTCGAAATCAATCGAATAGTTTTCTCTCTAGCTTTGTATACATACAGACATTTTGTAAAAACCACTTTTTTGGATTCAGGGGGTCCCAAAACGGATATTTCCACAAAAATCTCAACATCGATTTTTTTTGCGATCACTATACTTTCTCTATACTATAGTATAGTGAGAAAGTAATATTACCGTATACAAAATTTTAAATTTCATAAATTTGTGTTATACTGTAATTCAATGTTATGATCTTTAACTTTCAATGTAATAATACTATAATTAGGGGGTTTATTATTGGAAAGAGCTATTGCAGTGACGCTTATGGCAAGACCTAAGGTCGGGTGTAGTAAATGAGCACCGATCATGGTCCCCAGAACACGTTTTTGGGTGTCATTAAAATTTGTATATATATTACATGTATATATGTGTTCGCACTCTAATGGCCGTATTTTAAGTCAGATTTGGTCCACATTTGGCACACACGTTGGTTGTCTACGTCGCTTGGACAAACAATCCAACAACCGGAAGCACGTTTTTCGACCAGAAGTAACTACTGTATTTGTTTAGACTTTTCGTAGTAGAATGAAACTTTTTTTGAGTGTTATCTAAAAATAAACGGTACCATGAACTGGCACATACTTTCTCACACACATATTTAAATTATTAAACAGATTCACTGTGACTTGTAGGGTGGGGTAGGAGAGGTGATTTTTTATTAAAGTTGGAGATTAACTAATAAATATTATTATTATCTAGAGAGAAAACTATTTGATCGATTTCGAAGAAATTTGCACAAAACACGTCAATTAGGTCTTTATAGATGCACGAAAAATTGTTTTGAAAATTTTTGAAAAACAACCCCCTTTATGGCCATAAAACCCCAAAAAATCAGTTATTATTATTATTATTAGCTAAACGAGAATTTTTAGAAATATGCGGTTTTTTGCATATGGTAGGGCACATTAAAGGCTAAAAATAAGCCAAATTTTATCTAAATCGTTAGAGTCGTTTTTTTAATAAAAAAATAACTGATTTTTTGGAGGTTTTTTGGCCAAAAAGGGGGTTGTTTTTCAAAAAATTTCAAAACAATTTATCGTGCATCTATACAGACCTACTTGAAATGTCTGGTGCAAATTTGTTTAAAATCGATCGAATAGTTTTCGCCATTTTGCCAAAAAACCCCCAAAAAACAGTTATTATTATTATTTTTAGCTAAACGAAATTTTTTAGACAGATGCGGTTTTTTGCATATGGTAGGGTACATTAAAGGCTACAAAAAAAGCAAAATTTTATCAAAATCGTTAGAGCGGATTTTTTATAAAAAAATTATAACTGATTTTTGGGGGTTTTTGCAAAAAAGGGCATGTTTTTCAAAAAATTTCAAAACCGTTTTTCGTGCATCTATACAGTCCTACTTGACATGTCTGGTGCAAATTTGTTTGAAATCGATCGGATAGTTTTCGTCATTTCGCCAAGAAACCCCCAAAAATCAATTATTATTATTATTATTAGCTAAACGAGAATTTTTAGAAAGATGCGGTTTTTTGCATATGGTAGGGCACATTAAAGACTACAAATAAGCTAAATTTTATCAAAATCGTTAGAGCCGTTTTCTTATAAAAAAATTATAACTGATTTTTTTGAGGGTTTTTGGTCAAAAAGGGGGTTGTTTTTCAAAATTTTTCAAAACCCTTTTTCGTGCATCTATACAGGCCTAATTGACATGTCTGGTGCAAATTTGGTTGAAATCGATCGAATAGTTTTCTCTCTAGCTTTGTATACAAACATACATACAGACAGACATTTTGTAAAAACCACTTTTTTGGACTCAGGGGGTCCCAAAACAAATATTTCCACAAAAATCTCAACATCGATTTTTTTTGCGATCACTATACTTTCTCTATACTATAGTATAGTGAGAAAGTAAAATAAATGTAGGATGTTATTCTGCAAATTTTGTTTTTTACACGATCTTATAGTTCGCTTGGTTCCCCAAAATCGATCAAAACGTAAAATACCATAAAAGTACCCGGTTCAAATTTACGCGGGGTATTTTACCGTGGGGGCATCTTCTGACCCGAGGCCGCAAGGTCGAGGTGCAATCTCGCAAAGCGTGTTTTTCTACTGCGAGTGGAATGATGGAGCGCGTATGTCCAAGCTGAAAGCTTAGGTGCAAAGAAATTCTACTGATATAATTCGTACACAAAGGCACCCATTCAGCGCCTTCGTGAGTAGACAAATTTCCCAAATAGTTAGTTCAAACCCTAAAACGTATAAAGTTAATTTTGGAAATTCGCTCAACTCACGCCAGCGATTGAGCTGCGGGATAAAACTATTATTTATCTCTCTATATAAAAATTAATGTTTGTTTCTTTGTCCTCTATAGACTCAAAAACTATGCCACCGATTTCACAAAAAACTTTCAGTTTACCCATATTAATGCCAGGAGTGTTTAGACATTACAATTACTACAGTCTAAGGGGTCGAACGGGGGTTGCTATCCTACCCCTATAAAATAAATATAGCTTAAATTGAACTTAATAGATGTTCAATGACTACTGTGGTGAATTTAAAACAATTAGAAACACTGAAGCTCCAACCACAAGTTCGGTAAATAACACTACACAAGTAAACTGAAAACATTTATTGATAGAGTTATTCTAGTTTCCTGATGTACATTTCGGTAATCAAATTACCAATCAATGTATATAAATTTATAATTAAAAGTGAATGGCAATCAGGATCCGCAATTTTATAAAGAATATTCAATTTTTTTTTTCAGCACTCAATTAAAAGATGGACTTATAAAATGTTTTTAAATGAGGCACTGTCAAAGCGCTCAGCTACAAGAAATTGCACTGTTTAGAGAGAGGTTGAAAAGCCGGAGTCACCGAATGCTTTCACTTTTACTGGAGCAGACCCTTAAGATAAAAATACGAAAATTTAAAGGTATTCTTATGGGGGGGGGGGGGGGGGGAAAACAGCCACCAAGAAAAGACTTTTGTTTATTTTTTTAAAGGCGCAAAAATAGTGAAAATTCAGGTAAAACAGCTGTTCGGTCAAAAGCTTAGCAAAACATGTTTGTTCACATTCATTAACATAGCAAATGTACAATCAGTTTATTATTCTTCACAATCAACAGCTTTTTTGGGTTAGATTTAAATTAACAAACTAAAAGCAAATACAAACAAAAATCAACGCAAAACGATTACTGTATTAAATTTAAACATATTATATTACAGTCAGCGGGAGTTAAGAAGTCCCCTGAGCTCTGGCTTATTCAAAAAATTGCAGGCGCTTATCTGAGTCGGCCCTACGCTCATGTTGCACACGGCGTTCTGCGCTCACATTCACTGTGGCAAAACGTGTAAAATAGCCAATTGATATTTTACTTTATTGTAGCTATTTAATTGTGTTGATAGTGTTGAGAAAACCATTAAGGTTTGATAAGCCTTCCATGTTTAAAAATTAACTTGTATTACAGTACAGGATTACTATAAAAATGTTTGTTATTTAGCCCTCCTATACAGTTATTCAGTAAGAAAAACCGTTATCGTATTTACAAGTAAGATTATATTTATAATTACTTATATTTACAAGTAATTATATATTTACACTTATGTACACTCTGTTTAAAAGTTCTTAAATTACTCAACTGTACAATATTAAATTGTAAACCATTTTAAATCTATATATATAAAAGCCAAAACCCACTGACTCACTCATCACGATTTCTCAAAAACTACCGAACGGATTGGAATGAAATTTGGTATGTAGCTTCCTCTAGGGCCATAGGTGCTCACTAAGAAAGGGTTTGAAAAAATTCGAAATTTTA
>JAGFPH010001435.1:113428-128754 GCA_018207615.1 Philaenus spumarius
TTTGTATTTTTAACTTTTAGGTTAGGTGTTTATTACAGTGTAGACCCCGAGCCTTGCTGGTTATTTTAACCTTTATTACAACTGCTGTTATAAAATACACGAAATAATTTGATTTGAACATTTAACATCTTAGCTTTGGGGTTATTATTAATCCTACACCTTTATTATAAAGAAAACATAACATGATTATGTGTATAGAAGGTTCCAACGGGGTTGGCTTGCGGAGCACGCAGAGGTTTCCCTAGTAATCAATATTTTCTTTCTCCTCCATTACGTTTATAAGTCTAAGTAAGGAATATACGTAAACCTAATGTTGGCGATTACTATATTAACTATGTGTCAACCTCGTTTATTATTTATTCAAGAGTGGCGTAAAATAATTTTATTTTAATTAACAGCTGTATTTGCGACAGTGATTCTCTAAAAAAAAACTCAGAAATAGCAAGGAATCGAAATAAAAAAAGTTTAAACCAAATAATAACATGTCTAACAAATAACCAGATTTTACATCTCACCGTTTCAAGAAAGACGTACGGTAACATTGACGAAATAAGTCGTAATATTTACAAACCATACAATAACTATACTCGATACTGCATGTGGTGTATGGTGTAATCGATTCAGAGCTAAAACAATACGAACTGCGCATGAGCATATTAAGTTTGTATGCTTTGGGTGCGTAGAGCGTAGATCACGACGAACGTTACAATTCATTGAACTACGTAGGTTACTACAGTATTTGTATCTATGCACAGTTGGCAAACCTGAGCTGGATAATCGATTGCAATGTCATGGCCATTTCACGCAGGACGATACCCTCGGACAAATCCACATCTTGAGGTGTTTGGACCAAACAATTACTATTTATTCAAACATCACATTTATATAATTTCATTACTGTACGTACTTTCCATTTTTGCGCGTATTTTTTCAGACAATTTCTAGAGTATATTATGTTATAATCTACTAACGAAATTATACTCATGACTATTAGTAAGCCAGTGAAATATCTCAGGCAGATTAATTAGATACACATCAGAAATAAATACATCATTTATAAAAATACTATTTTAAAACCACAAAGTTTATGTAGGCCTGCCTACTAACTATGCTGAGGTAACTATTTTAACTCGGTAAATATGTACAATTAAAAGGATTAAAAAGCTGTAGGCCTATTCCTTAAATTTTTTTAAATATTTACAGTATATTATTATACATATCAAAATAAAGATAAAAATATTGTCTTTTAATTGCTTTTTATTTCATATTGATATATCAAATGATTTAGAAGTTATTAATATTATAATGGAAAAAATAATAAATAAAATATGTTTATATGTTATCCGAAGATGTACGAATGTTTCCGAAGTTAAACGAATTGGTATATCTTCTTTAAATTTGTATAAATGAATATATTCATGTTCAATTAATGGTTGTACAGTACTTTTATATTCATTGTATAACCTTAAAACAAATCTTATAACGTATTATAGCTTACGTTAGTTATGAAGTAAACTAAAAGTTTGGAGACAGCTTATTATCTCAAAATGTACGAGTCTTACGAGATAGAAATAAAAGCAGTCATTCACAACCATAAAAGAACCACTTTTTGGTGAGTTCGAAATTTTTGTCCGCCATCTTTTAATGAACTTCATTTTTTTAAATGGGAAGGTGGTCATGTATGATACACCATTTCGATGCAGAATTTTAAGAGAAAACCAATGGTGAAGTTTGCACATCCATATGTTTAACCGATTAAAAATGGCGGCCAAAAACAACGAAATCATGTTTTTCCGATTTTGCCCCATTTTGCTGTACTATTTTTTACTTTCCTTACCCTATACTAGGTAAGGTAAGTATTGCGATCGACCCAAAAATTCGATGTCGAGTTTTCATAATATCTTTACGTTTCAAGGCCCCCTGAGTCCAAAAAATGCATTTTTGGCAATTGGTCTGTCTGTGTGTCTGTGTGTGTGTGTGTGTGTCCGGAGTGCACAGGGCAAACGGCTGGACGGATCGAACTGAAATTTACAGGATATCTTCAAACACGTAAACAATTAAACCCATGTAAATTTGAAGCAAATCCGAGGTGGTGTCTTACCGTGGGACCAGTTTTTAGCACATTTTTGGTATTTACTCCAAAACCCCTCTAACGATTTTGATTAAACTTTGCTAACATACTCTACTCAGACCCCCTTAACACGCTATGTACGCTATATACCCTTAAAAATTCGTTGAAAAAAGTTATTACAAAAACGCAAGTTATTTTGTTTGTATCTCCGAAATGGCTGGTCCTATCGACTTGAAAATGGTCTCATTCGATTCAGCGTCCAAAAGAATGTCAAAAAAGATACCCCACTCAACTTTTTCCATTTTTTCAAAAATTGACCCCAAAAACGCCCTTTTTGGGGGCAAAAATTACTTTTTTTAAACTAGCCGTGTTTGGTATCGACCTTGACATTTTTGGGGGTGAGAAATCGATTGAGACCAAAATCAGGTCCGTGGGATTAACCGTTTTGAAGTTAGTACCGCTTTCTTCGAAACGGATACTCCTATTAACTCGAAAATGGTATCATCAATCTCTCGCTCGAAAAATTTGGTAATTGATACAGCATCTATTTTGGTAAGGAAAGTTGTGTGATGTGCACACCAGATGTTTTTTTTAAATATTAATTCTTCTTCTTTTTGGATTCAGAATTAAATAAGCTTTCAAACGATATGCCGCACAACTGTATTTGGTTGAACCACTCGAAATGAATTTGGAAAAAATCAAAATGGCTGTAACCAAATTTTTTAAATACTCCCAAATATCGTTGTGAGGCATATCGTTTAACGTAGCCTATGTATCTGTCTGTAGCATCGTAGCTCCCAAACAGATCAATAGATTTTGATTTATTTTTTTTTAAAGGTAATTTGATCGAGAGTGTTCTTAGCTATAATTCAAGAAAATCTGTCCAGCCGTTAGGTTTTGTTTTAAATTTTAAAAAATGTCAGTTCTTATAATTCAAACATTGAAAAGATCGAAAAACTGAGAATTGAACGGAAGAAGAAATCCTCTTTAGGAAAGAAATTAAACTGAACTGAAATTACCTTTTAAAACTACATAGCTGCGCACACATACAGACCAACCGTAATAGTAAACTTAGAACGAGAAAACGTATCAATTTATAGGTCGCGCCACTCTAACTTGAGGAGGTATAGCCACGGTGGCCGTGGTTGTTAAGGCGTCATTGCTTTATCAATCGTCATGGCAACCATCAATGGAAAAGTTCCGGGTTCAATTCTCATTGACCCCGAATAATTTTCTAAATGGTTTCTTAACAGACATCGTTGGCTGTGGTTCGGATTCCACGTAAAACTGTAGGTCCCGTCTTCATTAGCCTTAAGTGCAAAACAGCAGGACGTTAAAAAAAAAAAACACCTAACTTCAGGCAGCCCAAACTGACCTGGAGGGTTTATAGCCATCCGTCCGCAATAGACCCTTTTACAATCCTATTAGCGACGCTTCCTCGCACGCCCTAGTTCAATATTAAAATAAAAATAATTATAATGTGATATAATGATTCACGAGTTCATATTAAGAACAATGATGTAACAAACATTTCTGTTTTTGTCCAATTTCAAATTTCAATCGGCCATGTTTTACTGCAGTATAATAATAAACCTAAAATTGAAACCTTCCTCTCTGCGTTTAAAAAACATCCTCTATTAAAATCGTAAAAGATGTTCGATAGAGGGGGGGGGGGGGGAGAAATGTTACATCGTTGTTCTTAATATGAACTCGTGAATTTAGTAATCACATTATAATTAGTTTTATTTTAAAATTGAAATAGGGGGTTCGAGGAAGCATCGCTAATAGGATTGTAAAAGGGTCTATTGCGGATGGGTGTTCATAAACCCTCCAGGTCAGTTTGGACTGTCTCAAGTTAGGTTGGCACGATCTATAGATGCGGTGGTTTTAACTGGTACCTCCCAATATTTCACGCTTAGAAAAAACTAAATTTTGTTAATACCAAGCAAACGGCATATTTTGGAGATGGGAAGTTTAAAAAATGTAAGCATATGTCGTTTTTAACCTTTATAACATTGACAATTTACAGATAAATTTTTTATTTAAAAAAAATTATACATTTTTTCCACGTGCATACATTTTTTGAAGGTAGCCACAGAGAGAGTAAAAATCTGTCTTTTTACCGCTATTTTTAAATGGTTGGACTTTGGCTAAAGTTTTAAGTATATCATTAACTATGTTCAATAAAATTTTGAGTTCTGAGAACAAAACCGTTTAATCGTAGTAAATAAAAATATAAAAACCAAAATTGTGTACGTTTAGGGCTGCCATCTTGAAACGGGACTAGGTAAGGCAATATTTTTTCAAAATGTTTACTTTTAAGAAACTTTTTAAAATTATGCATTTTCGACCACTGTTTACATTTGAAAATTCTTAAAAAAATAAGCTATTGGGATTTGAAAATATATTTTATTTAGATTTTTGACGGGAAATGGTGAGGTTTCAGTTGAAATCGAGTGCCTAACCGATTCGTTTGCTTGTTATAAGTACTGCACAAGTTCGGGTGATCTGTTTTACCTTATAGCATTTTTTATTTTTTCAATTCAATTGTAACTTTGATTATTTAAATTTGATTTTAAATGTAATTTTTATTATATTTTTAACTTGGATTTGTTTAATGTGAAAATATTTAATGGTAAATTGAAAAAATGTAAATTGTATACATCAGAATACAACAAAATTGCATTATACGATTTACACCACTGACAGAATGTATTTGGTAGAGCTCAACAACAATAATGCGAAAAACAAACACAATATAAATTCTACAAAATTTTATTGAGTGTTGCCGACCATGGTTTCGCCAATAACGGCATTGACAAGGCTGACGGTCAGTGTTAAGTTGTCTAGTCAATGCCGTCACCCATGGTCGGCAAGACTCAATCAAATTTTGTAGAATTTACTAAATAAAGTATTGTGTTTTTTTTAAACAACTGGTGAATCAGTTCTCAATTAAATATTTTCAGAAATTCATACCTCACACTGATTTAAATAAAAACCCGAACCACAAAACAAGGAACAAAAACAATAACTAAACAACTAAATTGTAAGTTATGTTTAATACGTTACCCTTACGTACATTTCGATGACATGGTCATCATCCTCAGAGGGTTTTAACACTAAACTGAACCGCTGACGTGAGTTGAGCAAATTTCAAAAATTAAGTTTATACCAACTATTTGGGAAATTGATCTAATCCCGAAAAAAGTTTCATTCTAGCCGAAAAATCTAAAACAATAAACTTGCTTTCGGTTGTTCAACTTTTGTGGCTAAGGGACTCGTCCGAGAGACGTAGACAACAAAATTGGACCAAATCGGACTTAAAATGCGGCCGTTAAAGTGTGAACACACATATAATATATAACATTTCTAATGACACCCCAAAACGTGTTCTGGGGACCATGATCGGTGCTCATTTACTACTCCAGACCTTAAATCTCACCATAAGGGTCACTGCAATAGTTAATCTTTCCTATGGAAATTGGCTAATAACCAATACGGACCACCGGAGGACTATTAAACATATTCAAATTACACAAATTTAAAACTTCAAAATCAAACTTCATGTAATAAACAGACAACAGATGCACGTGCAAATACACCTTCCTACAAACTGATTGTATCTGGAGGAGATTTATAAACTTGTCATGGTGTGTACTTACAACTCCTCCCGCTGACGTTGCGACAGCACCATTTTCATGATCTCTTACGATTTGTGTCCTTGAGCGGTAACGAGAAGAAAATATTACAGCCGGCCTGCCATCACTGCAACAAAAAATTCAAAGTAAATAAATATACAAACCCAATACCTTGGACACTCGGTCTAAAGAATAAACGTGCCATCATGGTACAAACCAAACTGCGACAAAAACCAATGAATACTTAACACTTATAAGAAGCGAAACCGTAGTGCTTTTCAGAGCGACGCTTTTGAGTCCTAAGATTTTCTAGTTCACTGATACTAAAACAGGTTTCGCTAGCGTCAACGCGGTGGACTGTACTTCTTTCCCAGACTCGGACTGTACATTTCTCCCCAACTTGGAGTTTGGATCGTTGACACACCCCACCCCATCATACCCCGTCACTTTCACTCGTGCTAATTTCCAATGTTTGGGATTTTTGTGTTGACACATTAGGTTCCACCCTGACGGATGGCTTTGGTTGTTTTTCTTTCGGCAAAATACCTGCATTATCGATTTTTTCCAGACAAACCATTGCTCGGACGAAATAAATACACATGACATTTTTTATTGAAAAATACCTCCCCTATACGGTGGTATTTTTTATTTTTCTCTATCTGCATCCCAGCTCGAAATATTAAGGATAATCGGGGAAAAAATGATAATCGATTTTTTTTTGACTTTGGGAAATCGATAGACTGGTAAACTTTTTTATGTTAATATACTTACTTTAAGGTACATTATAAAAACAAAATCAGCCGTATTGCAAATTACTGTTAGTTGTAACCTACACCGACTAGGCTAATATTTTATACTTTTTATTTGCTTAACAATGTTTAAACAAATCAAAAGTTAAAAAAATATTGGTTTGTAATGGTTTATCCAGTGTAGCCTTACAATCATCTATTATAAGTCAAATATAATTGGACTAAGGCTAAAATATAACAATGCGTTTAAAATCATAGTAGGCGTAATTATAAATCGGCTAAAAGCTAACATAGCTAAATTAAATGATAATTTTATTTAGGTATATAGGCCTATATTATTTCTAAATATATTCAGCGAGTTAATATTTTCAACTGTTTCTTATTAATGGTTTGTCTATTCCCGAAAAAAAGTTTTAATATTTCACAGCTTATATATATTTGAGACTGTCTGGGTTTATTCAGGGAAATTTTCTTCTTTCTAAAACAAAAGCTATACTGAACCGTAGTTTTGACCACTTAGGAAAAGGAGTACTTTTGACCACTTAAACGTCCGCGCGCATTATTATTCCATAAGAGCCCATGTTAATTCGGCACAACAATGGGTTGTATAGAACGCAACCTTAAGGCTCGGCTCTCTACATTCAAAACGGCGAAGCTGGGTACCAATTTCAATGTTAAATAACCAAAACATACCTTCACTATTAAGCATATTTTTGTGTTGTTTTTGGCAAAAAACGAAAGCTGTATTTTTTCTTAAAGTAAAATAGATTGTGAGTGTTGATTGCTAAAGTTTTTTGCAATATCTCTTTTTTCAACTGAGTAAAAAATTAATAAAGTTTACTATTTTTTACTATTTATATCATACGTTTATGAAAACAATAACACGGGTTTTTAAAATGTATTCGGCAATCAATATCCGCATATGATAGTACTTCAAAATGAAACCAAAATTTTAAATTTATTCCACGAATTAACGGAAAAAAATGACTTATTCTATAGCATTGCTCTTATGGGAATCAGATTCAATATGGCGGCAGGGTAAGCGCCCCCTTAAGGGGAATTTTTCTTGTTCTCACAAACATGCGGTTTTTAACTATACATTTTTCCTTTAAGATATGAACTAACCATACACATAGTACGTAAAAGATGTTATCAGATACGGGGAGAAAGTATGTAAATATAGATTGCCTTTCTTTTGCGAATAATATTTAACTTTTACAAATGTATGTTAAAGAGAAGTAATAATTTGTTTGGTTTTTATGTAATATGCTGTAAATATAGATTGCCTTTCTTCTGCCAATAATGTTTACCTTTTAGTAATGTAAATAGTAATGTAAAATATTTTAAAGCTGCAATTACTGGTTTGTTTTGTACGTAATTTGCTGTAAACGTAGATTGCCTTTCTTTTGGCAATGACAAGTAACTTTTACTAATGTAAGTATTTTAAAGCAGAAATTATTTGTTTGTTTTGCATGTAATTTGCTGTAGATATAAATTGCCTTTCTTACTTTCTATTTACAATGATTTATAAACTTTCAAAATGTATATATTTTAAAGTTGTATTCATTGATTTATTTCGTATTTAAATGTAAATATAAAATGTCTTTGTTTTGCCTACTGAAATATGCATTCTTAACATGTAATTTGTATTTTAAATAATTTTAACGATCATGTTCATAAACATTTATAACATTTTCTGAATTACAGTGGGTTATATTGTAGTTTAGTAGAAATGTGTAATTTGTTTGACATAGACATTAAATTTGCAGTTGTGTAATTGTAATTTTGTTTTTTCAGTCGTAATTGAAATTATAAAAATAAATCATTGTGCTTTCAACTTGATGATTTGAGTATTTTTTTAGAACCAATAATAGTTTACAAAAATACGGTTTTTATATTAGCACAAACTGAGATGTTGAGTTTGCTTTATTTTAGACAATTATTTTTTTATTAATCTCATAATATTTTAACTTTCATTAATCATTGTTTTTTTTCGTTAAATATATTGTTTCCATTATGGACAATTTCAAGAGTCTGTGCAGCCTTATCGAAATATTGGGTCTTTGTTAAATGCAAAGCGGAAGCAGTCGGAATTACTTTATTTTTGGCTTAAATTATATCTGTCGGCCTATTTAATCCTTATGGGGCAAAATCCAACTTGGAGCTATATAGTCCTACAGAATTTTGACACTTCGATATTGTCTACTGGGGTTGGGACGGTTGGGGGTGAAAGAGAAAGTTGTTCGTGTGTGTTGGCGAGAGAGACAGATATATTCGCCGCTCGGCTGGTGCATCGAAATTAAAAACCTTCCAATTCATTCCTCACTCTCGGTCTCGGCAGCCCGCAAAAAGACTGGTGGCGCTCGGAGTGAATTTTTGGTAAACTACCAACTAGTGTTCCCTTTTAGTGCATAAGGTTTCGCTTCTTATAGTGTTAAGTATTCATTGCAAAAACTCAGCTGGAGTGGAGTTGGACGTAAACATATCACCACTGCTATTTGTAATACTACATGATCATAAATCACAAATTCTTAAAATCACAAATTGTGCTCCATTACTGAAAGGCCTTAAATTATTCAAACCTTACAAAGGCCTAATTACTAGTAACAATAATTACAAATACATAAAATCCACTAATTCTAGCAGAGTATCTACAAGCTACCATCGGAAATTATCGTACTAGCCTAAACTTACGTTTATTATTTTGTCCCTGTAGGCCCTATTATTAAAACGTTATTAAAAAATTCTATTTTGTTTGATTAAAATTTCACTTCTAAATTACTCGGTCCATTTTCGTCAAATTGCTAATCACAAACTACTATTTCGTTAATAACCTCCTCCAGTTGACATCCGAAAAAAATACGAATAAATTGTAACCGATATATTCACAATGAAATATCTTTTGCTAAATATTTGTAAACATTGAAGTTTGCAACATTCTGTGCGGTTAAACGACTCTTTAACATTGTGGACAAGGTTACCAAAACTGCTTCTTGGAGCAATTCCACTTTCGAATCACAGATCCACTTACTCGAGTTTAATACCTATCATAAAACTAAATTAGACGCACAAAACGTTAAAATAAACAATAACAAATTACTTTACTATTCACTAAAAAATGTGACATGTTTGTTTTGTCGCATTATGGTAAACGCACCTTGATATATCGACCTTTCGAATGAAATCGTATCGTTTGAAACATTAACACAAAGCACCTTATATCTGAGCGCAAAATCTGTCCTTATCCACGTTGTCCTTATCAATAATGTTGTAGCGATGAGATAATGTATATAACCAGACTAACAATATATTCCACTGTTTGGTAAGATAAAAGTCGATTAGTTGTTACGCAACTAAACGGTAGAAATGAGTTCACCTGATAATTAAATCTGTTTACTGTTCGACCGATGCACGAGGCACGGCGACTCGAAACTTAATCCAGCAATCGATAATTACAGTACTTATTTGTTTTTCAATCTTATTATCCAACTAGCTTGGTTAATTATATAAAACAACAAACAAGATCGGTTTATTTATTAGCTCATATTATAAGGTTGGACGTGGCCATTATATTATGATACAAGCATTTTGAACTTCAATTTTGGATATAACCTCGGTATTAACGAGTGTAGGAGTTTTGCCTACGGGTATCAGGTAGAAAGGGTCCCCATCCGCGAATTCCTCATACTGCGGAGTTTTGCCTACGGTTGGGGGTGGGCGCGAGAGGGGGAGGGGGAGAGAGAGAGATTCCTGTAGAGAAGAGAGACAAAGAGACTCTTCTAGCGATTATAAAAGAAAGAATTCTGCCATGTACAAAAATTATCACTTTACAGGTACCGTATTATCACTTTATATAATTAGAATAAAAAAAAACTAGAGGACTTACCTAAACTGTTTAGTCACAGTATTTTGCCGATAACAGTATGATTATAATATTTGTATAATTATAATATTTCGTCGTATTATAATTACGAGAAAGGTGGATGCTCTTTAATAATCACTACAAGAAACGGTGTCTCTCTCCCTCCCTCACACTCTCTTTCTCCCGCCCCCACCGTAGGCAAATCTCCGCACCAAGAGGTTGCCGACGGCATCCCCCCCATCTACCTGACACCCGTAGGCAAAACTCCGGTCCCCGGTATTCACACACTGTCCGGTCATAGTTCAGTCTTAGATTTGTCAGTCTAGTACAGTTTGATGTGAGTGAATGTGATTAATAATTTTTTTACATTTTGTACAATTTTTATGCAACGTTTCCTGAAGAAGAATTGGCTATACTGTAATAGCGATAGCCTTAGGCGATGAAGAGCATGAAAATGTTAAAAAACGAATTTGGGTTTATCAAGAATCGTTCTTCGCAGCCGTGTCCATATCCCTCTGGTCAGACAGATCATACAAAATAACATGTTGGCGAACACTCTATATCGACTTTTCGTCATTCCTCTTGATAATATCGTAATTATGTATTAGAAGACTGTAAAATATCGTCAGGCTCGTCCAATCACAAAATATCGGTTGGAAGAAATCTTAATATGACTGACTGACCCCTGAAGCAAGACTGACGGACCTGCACCGGAACTGAGCAGGATTAGTATAGATGGCGCAACAGAAAGTCGATCTTAAACACGGTTTACAATTTATCGTTGCGTGTAAACAGGACATTGTAGCGATTTATTGGAATTGTATTGGATGGTTGGAGCACAGAGGATATAAGTAATACCCAGAGTGTTCGAAGGATAGGAAGATGTGTTTCGGTAATTTCGTTAATATGTTAGCTGGCCGCTGCAGAGCGCGACAAGCGATGTTAGCTAGCTAACGTTGCCAAGTCGTGCAGCCAACACCCGGCCCAGTGTCCTTTTTTGTCGCCGTAGTGTTTAGCGTGCGAGCATCAGCTGTCCATCTCCTCTCTCTCTCTCACACACACTGTTCAAAGCGGCAACGCTAGCCTCTTGGCCACTAAACTCCGTTCCGATGCTACACCAGCATTTCAGTAAAGGCGAAACACATTTCAATATCCTTCGAACACTCTGGTATTACTTATATCCTCTGTGGTTGGTGCCGGCCGGCATCAATTTCTGCGAATCGTAACGACAAATTGGAACGTGTAAACAGTAGCGGCCATTTTCGCTACCATTTGACTCAGTTTGCATGGGCCGTTTCACCGGAAAAGTTGTCGCACAGGTTCGTTGATTCCGTTTTACGTGTTTTTTTTACCTTGCGTTGTTTTTATTCAATTGATAGGATGACAGCTCAAACTTCTCGAGAGTTCTTGTTTGAATTTATTTAACTATATCGGAGTTTTACCTACTTGTGGCTCATTAAGAGCAAATAACACTCCGACAGGAATAAAAAAAACCTAGTGTACGTAGCGCTAGTTCAAAAATACAAGGAGTTTGATCCGTTGGCAGACAGACACACTGTTGTTAAAAAAATTAATGCATTGCGCACGGTTTATAAGAAAGAACTATAGAAAGTTAAATATTCGTCAATAAAGATTGGACAAGAAATCGTTGCATCTAAACAGTACTCACACTTTCGATTTATTGTAACGATAAATTGTAACCAATCACATCCCGGCTCTAAGAATATATCTTTGAACCGAGACGTGACTGATGTTTCTGACCTGCGACGGGACTGGACTGATGTGTGTGAAGCGACTTTCTTGCGTTTATTCAATAATCTAAAGTAAACAAATTAGGAAATTTGTTCATCACAACTTTATTTAATTTCAACATGTTAACCCGCGGAAACTGGAGAGTTTTATCAATTAACTAGTACAATACCTGCTTTTTGTCTTATATTCAATCCTAAAACCACTTGGTGATTACCACGGTTTCGGGTAACCTAAGTACCCATCTTCAGATCACAGCAATAATTAAATAAATCCCTTCATTAAAACTTTATTCAAGTTTTCGTAGCAATGTAACGGATTTTATACACAACCAACAAAATTTTGTGGGGTTTAATGTTAGTCGATTACTTCTCAAATATTTTTTTCTGAATATAAATAAAGGCCTACTGATTTCTACTTAACCCGCTTAGAAAGCGGGTTGGACTTTCTTAAATGAACTGTCAACATTTGTTAAAAAGTTTGATGTTTTAAAAATATTTACAGGCCCTTAAATTACGTTGTTCAAATACTTGAACATTTTTTCCACCGTTATCTTTTGTTATTTCAGATATACTGAAATCTTTTAAGTTTGCATGTACGACTGCAAGGTCTTTCATAATAAGACAAGCAAGGAGGGGCCTTTCCTAGTTGACACTAGCAGTAAATACGGTTCCCACCTTACTACATTCAGCAAGAAATAACTTGGAACACACAAGGGTCCTAACCGTCTTCTTTAGAACCCCTAAAGATAATTGTACACTGTAGACTATTTTTCATAGAACAACTTTAGATAGAGCCCTCTTGTTAGATTGAGTATGTGAACACTTGAGAGAAATTTGCTCTAGGTAGGTCATTAATAGAGATAAGATAGACCATCTAGATAGATCAGTCTATAAAAACGTTTACATTAGCGACGGTATAGACTCTATGTAGAGTTGTGTGTGATATGTGCACTATTACTTGGGTGGTTTGGACTTTGTGTAGTTTGTTGGGGAAAAAGAAAGGTAAAATGAAAAGCTTCAATCTAACTCTCAAAGCTTCCGCAATCTTGCTTAAATATATCTGTCCCTATATTCTGTTATAGCACAATTCCACAGCTCTGGGTTGGCTTGACTAAGTTCTATCAAACGGCACATTTGATCACGACTCCACACAAAGTCAGACATAATAACAGTCTGTTTTGCTAAGACCAAACACAACAAATGGCAGTTCACACAGGTCTACGTAGATTACTTCAGTCTATTCAGTTGGACAAATAGAGCAAAACTGATCAACTATGTATACTTAGAGCGCCCTCCTAATACTGGGCACACTATAGACTCGGCTGTGCCTACCTAGAGCTCAGAGCGGTCTCCGCTAGAGTGATCTATCAAGGTGTACACTTGTAGACCTGCCTAGAGCGCTCTAGTTAGGGCAACTCTACGAGAAAAAGACTACAGTGTACGCCTGAATGGCAGGTTTGAATATGTAAGCTTGCTTTTGTTAACATAATATAAAGACAATTAATTGCGCAGAATACAACATACTCCCAGAGAATCGCAAAGTAAATTTGTGAACAAAAAGCTGTTATTAACGAGACTGAGATGACTCTCGGTAAACCAATTTAAAACACAAATTTCCGAAATATTGGTTTAAGGGTCGGCTCTAGTAAAACAAAAAGCAATCTGCGACTCCAGCGTAGCGGCGGTAGGTTACGCGGACATTGCTCATCCTAAATCCATTTAAAACCCGCAATTGTTGAATAGCGTTTTTTAAAAATACCAAACTTTTGGGGACAAAATTCTTCATCCGAATGGCTTGGTAATTTTTCGCTATAATTAATAGTTACAACGTAAAAAACTATTTAAAATCACCCTATCTATAGCGGCGGTAAGTTACACGGACATTGCTCAGCCTAAATCCATTTAAAACCCGCAATTGTTCAAATAGCGTTTTTAAAAAAATACCAAACTCTTGAGGACGAAATTCTTCATGCGAATGGCTTGGTAGTTTTTCGCTATAACTAATAGTGACAACATAAAAAAATATTAAAAATCAATGTTTTAAATTGTTCATAAGTATTAAACAAGCTGTTTTTTTTAGTTTTGGAAAAGCCATTTGCATGCATATTGGCCATGGCTTTAAAATGACATATCGTTCATAAATAATTATCCGATCAAAAACAAAGGAAAAATTTGGATTTTAATTTAACATTGGTCTTATGGAGTGTCAGCTAACATGGCCGACAGCTAGAGCAGACCCTTAAGGCTTTGGGGCTCTTTATTGGACAAAATCGATTCTGGGTTATTTCAATAACGAGAAGGGGCAAAAAAACTTAATCTAGGTTTGGGCTCGGTTTCCTCGCGATCAACCCCTGGCCTTCTTTTTCATATTCCGACTGATCTTAGCGAAAGATATCCGAGTGGAGGCAATTTCTTAGTCATGATCAAGTGGGCAGGGTAAATCAAGTGGGTCTCCTGCCTGGCCGCGACCTTTTATAAAAGGTGACATTTAAGGGTTGTGATATTTCCGTGTTGTTGTTTGGCATTTAAAGTAAAGAGTAAAATCAGCACCAAAGCTCTACCTGTTGTAGTAACGGAAACGCAATGCAATTATTCGTGATAGTGTACTCCTACAAAGGGTATAGATATTTTTTTTAAAGTAGGGAGTGCCTTTTTAATACTGTCGTTAAAGTTAATCAAACTAATCTCGGGTGATTTTATGACACGCGTTAGTAACACACATTAAAGGAAATATACACTCTCATATTTCGTCAAAATGAATTTAAAAACTGTCACTCATAGAGAGTGAGAAGGCTTCTAAAACAATGTGTTGACATCCCAGTAATTGACAAGGAATGTACAGCAAATACACTTTAAATCTCTAGTAAATCTGGAATTTGTTATTGTTGAGAAAGTGAAAGTGTCTGCCTGTGATTTCAAAATATAAGCTTTTTACTGAGCTCATATGGTTATTCACACATTACCAAATCATAAACACAAATTTTATAAATTGTTTGTCTGTCTGTCTATTTATCCGGGCTAATCTCCGGAATGGTAGAACCTATTTTTTTGACGAAACTTTCATCAACACGTAGAGAACTTTTTAGAGAATAATTTAATCTACTTTTTATTCCGAAAATATTTAATTGCTGTTAAAAATTGAAAAAATGTAAAAATTATGGACAAAATTAGGGATTTTGTGGACAAATGTTGGGGATATTGCGTGCCTATTTCGATCTATGCCTTACATTATGTACAAGTCATAGATACCCTCAC
>JAGFPH010001435.1:136142-154296 GCA_018207615.1 Philaenus spumarius
TTGAATGTTCGCCGTTCATATTGGACGGGAGCGTGAAAGGTTTGTCGTTTTTAGCGCGCATGTGATTATTGTTTTTCAAGATATTCATTTTCCAGTGATTAATTATGGATTGTTCAGAAGCGAATATAATTAAATTAAAAGATTCCTACAGAAACCAAATCATTCTTTGGGATCCTCTGCATAAGGTTAATCTATATATTTAAAAAAATTCCTGATTTTAGTTCACTCACTTCCTGAAGTTAATACTTAACCGATTTTGATGATTCTTTTTTTATTTAAAAGATAATTTCCAGTTCTAAGTCACTGTGAAGCTAAATATTTGATTTACACTTTTATTTTAGTTTTATTCCGAGTTTTAAAAATGCATCAGTAGCCTATGCTACAACTAGGCTAAATAGGAAATACTGTAATTTGATTTTAAACAGCTGATAAACTAATTGAGTTTCAAATAAATAAGTTGTTTACTTTAAACTTACTCAAATGTCAACAGATGATTTGATTTAGGTTATTGTTGGTGTGTTTTAGGTCTGATTTGTTGCTGTGTAATTGAACTACATAGGCTTTTTATTTTTGTTATAAATATTTTACTTACACTTTCGTTTTGGTTATATTCAGAGTTTTAAAATCGCATCAGTTTATTTCAAATTTTTAGGTTAGGTTTTCATTAAAGTGTAGGCCTGAGCCTTGCTGACTACACAACTGGTTCCAACGGCGCACACCGGGTTCCAAACAGGGAGATGGGGGCGTGGGGGGGGGGGGGGTTGGCGTGCGGAGCACGCAGAGGTCTCCCCTAGTTTTCTTTTAAATATGAAAGCAGATGCTTGGCGAGAAATATCCGTGAAGATATCTGCGGACCAGTATACACAAAAATCTTTGCTGTCTTCATACCGACGGGAGAAGAGCAGGTTGAAAAACAATCTGGGAACAGGAAAAGATAAGCTGTGAATGAAATAAGATATTATTTTCATTACGTAAGCTCCCGGATTGGAAATGATAACAAATATTGAAAAATGTATAAACAGTGTACAGGCAATTTATAACTTTTTCAATATTTGTTAAGATGTTGTGTAAATCTCTTTTAATTGCCGTTATTAAGTTAGTTAACCCTGGAAGTGTCAGAACTGGCCTTGTTAATTCGCACGGATTTTTTGCGTTTTGCAAGCATTTTTTTTCAAAAATTCGTCGTCTATAGTAACTATATTCCAATCCAAAAGTGTTCAGTAGTTTGTCTATAGGAAAAGGTCCAAAGAATTCATATACGCAACTAAAAAATTGATTATGTACAATTTTAAAAGTTATTAGATCAGAAAGCAAAACATTTCCAGTCACGGAAAAAGTCCAACTTTAGTCCTAGATAAAACGCAGTAAACATTTTTTTTTCAAAATATATAAGTTTTGTAATTTAGTTCTAAATAGAAGTGTATAAAAATATATATAATTACACATTTTTTTTAAACACCAGTTTTTATGTTCCTACTACAAAACTGGATTAAGCCTATTTTTAAATATTATTTACATGTTTACAACTTCACTGGAAAATGAATACTGAATGTTCGTGGGTTTCAACAATTCCAACGAACCAAAGCGTGCGGCGCGCCAAGTGTGTATGCACCTATACGATACCCTTGACGTATTAACAAGTGGGGAATTAATGATTTTCTTATTGAGCAGAATCAAAAACAATTTATCACGTGTTTTGTCTCTTCCGCGACTTTCGGGAATGAATACGTCGATTGATCATTTGCGTATTTATTTTGTTTTTCTAGCAGAAGCAAATCGTTCCTGTAATCTACAGTATTTCGAAAACACAATTTGTACGTTGCAAAACAGTTTACGGTAAACGTCTGTTGTACAACACTACCGGGGCAACCGAAATCGCAGATCACAAAGTGACAAACTCTTTAATTTAAGGGATATTGTAAGATAATTGCTTCGTAACTTGTAATTAGACGCACTATTTGACGTATTAGGAGATGATAACAAGATGAACACGTAGGATGAGTTAATAACGATTACAAAAAGTTTACAAACATTACCAGAAAGAAATTAATTACGACTCGCCTCGTCACACTAGTTAGATTAAACCCAAATGAATAATATTTAACTTCAAAAATACTTGTAATTATATATTGAGATTGACTTGTGAGAAGATATATTGATAGAATACAATTTGAACACAGAATATCATAACTTATTACATACGTATTACAGCAGTTATAGTTTGATTATTGTAGTTCGTGCATCACTGAAGATGGCGACATTGTCGTTGAAACGAGTTTGAGTTAATAAATGTATTAGTTGTGAGATTCTGCGTTCAAGTTTTATTTTATAAATTCAAAAATACTGTTCTTACTCTGTGTTTAAGGACAGGCGATAGAAATATGTATATTATCAATATGTAGGCTATTTAGGCCAGTCGGTAGGGGTAAATTTAGACCAAAAGTTCCAGTAATTTACAATACAGCTGATTTTTTTATAAGTACATTAAAGTATGTAGATTAACATAAAAAAAGTTTACCAGTCCATCGATATCCCAAAGTCGAAAAAAAAATCGATTATCATTTTTTTCTCTCGATTATCCTTAATATTTCGAGCTGGGATAAATATAGAGAAAAATAAAAAATACCACCGTGTAGGGGAGGTATTTTTCAATAAAAAAGGCCATATGTATTTATTTCCTCCGAGCAATGGTTTGTCTGGAAAAAAATCGACAATGCAGGTATGTATTTTACAGCAGGGGAAATCACTAAAAGTTTAAGTCTCATTCATATATGAAGCGTTGGATCATTCTAAATTGGCCGAATTTTAATATATCGAATTGAAACTTGACGTAGGAGTTAAAATATATATTTTAAACATTTGTGCTGAGTCTCAGCTTGTTATCTTGAAAATGACTCGATCTAGGAGTCGATTATCGATTTTAGGAGTACCAGACCCACGAACTAATTTCAATCTATTCCAGTTTCGTCAATTTTTGGAATATCAACATCAAATTTGTTTTACAAGTTGAGTACACCAGTAAATATTCTTAGTAAGTATGAAAGATTTTTTTTCATGTTATTTTTAAAAACGAGGCGCTTGAAAATAGTCTTCTGTTTTACCTATCTCGTTTTAACTATAACACTTTTGTATTCAACGACTCCATTTTCGACATTAATGAACATATCGATTTAAAAATTGGTACAGAAGTTAAAAACACAATTGAATTTTGCTATACTTATTTTAAAAACTATATTTAATTGACTAATCTGCAGCCGATTAACTCAAGCGTTTTGATGAAAAATCTAAAAATGTCTACAATTATACTTTTTTAAGTTACTTGTGCTTTGAAAAGTAAATAATAAAAAAGGTTTACACTCCTTGATCTTGTTTGAAACTATATATTTAACTTGTAAAAAAACTTTCAGGTTGATATTTTGAAAATTTTCTAAACTGGAGCTGTTTAAAATGAATTAGTTGGTCCGGTACTCCTAAAATGGAGAAACCCATTAATAAGTCAAGAGGCTCTAGATCGTGTAATTTTCAAGATAACAAGCTGAGACTCAGCATAAATGTTTAAAATATATATTTTAACTCCTATGTCAAGTTTCAATTCGATACATTAAAATTCAGCCCATTTAGAATGAGCCAACGCTTCATATATGAATGAGACTTAAACTTTTAGTGATTTCCCCTGCTGCAAAATACATACCTGCATTATCGAATTTTTTCCAGACAAACCATTGCTCGGACGAAATAAATGCATACGACCTTTTTTGTTGAAAAATACCTCCCCTACATGGTGGTATTTTTTATTTTTCTCTATCTTTATCCCAGCTCGAAATATTAAGGATAATCGATTTTTTTTCGACTTTGGGAAATCGATAGACTGGTAAACTTTTTTTATGTTAATCTACATACTTTAAGGTACTTATAAAAAAAAATCAGCCGTATTGCAAATTACTGGTAGTTGTAACATATACCGACTGGGCTATATATTATATGGCCAATTACCAATAAAATGTGTTAAAATATTTCCATCCTTTGGCTTGTTTCTTTTCTACCAAACATTCTGATTTTCCGTTGTTAGACCCTTCACCTGAAAGTTACAATTAGTCTCTGCCTGTCGTCATCTCACACTTTCAAAGACGAAGGGACAGAGTGGACGAAATGTTAAAGGGCTCGTACAGTCTGCTGCAATTGGAACCTCCTCATTTGCGCGAGTTCGATTTACCCGAGTTCGGTGTTTCCCCGTATTCATTGGTCTTCGTGGCACAAAATAGATGCGTTAAAAACAAACACATTTCCCCCTTACAGCTAATTAACAAAGCGCGTTTTCTTTACACTCACAGCAGTTAGCAAACTGAACTACTTGTGTTCAGCGTCAAGTAATTATACCGCTTTGTTTTACGTTTAGCGCACGGCGTGCGGTGAACAATACTTGGCACCATAGGGTGCAAAGTAAACAGCTGATGTAGGCTGTTTTGAAAATGTTGTGCTTAGAGTTGTGCTGCTCTTGGTGGCACATATGTGAACTACAATACTATCAGGATTATACAAAACGTTTGTCAACTAAATTGTAATGTTAACACGTTATGTTTAGTAAAACAGATCTTTTTAAAAACTAAAACACAAATTTAAAATTTAGCTGTAGGAAAAACGTTCGGCGTATTACGGGTGCAACATTTACTCAGTAACCCTCAATTCGGCTGCGCCTCAGGCGTCAAATATTTATTTCGTGCTACAAACTCCTGAACTTTTCAGCCTGGATATACAAATAACTATTATGACTTAGTGCGCCTATCTTACCTAGAAGACATCTGTATGTGCATTTTATTGCGTATAAGGCAGTAAATGTCTTCTTAAACAGTATTTTGACTGATAAGAATTATATAAAATTGACAACGGCACAAATGCGTTAAGGCAACAGAGTAAAACATTTCTAATGTTCAGAACAGCAATTAGGTCTTATCTTATTGTAAAGAATTCATAAATACCAAAGTTTGATTATTTTGAAGTTAGTATAGTTATTTTTTTTACAAATGAAGCAAATGTTTCGATAATGGACCTTGCAAATGATAACGAACGCTACCGTTAAAAAGAGTATTTACATGCAGGGACGTCACTATGGGAGGGGGGGGGGTCGTTGAACCCAATAATCTTAAAATCCAAAAAGTTGAAATTTTGATTTTTGGATTAAATTGCATGCAAAACCCTAAAAACATCAACTATGGTTTTCGAAAATTGTTAATTACCAACATTCACAAATAACAAGCAAGTTATAATTTCCAATCCAAAAATGTTGGGCAAATTCAAATACTTCTGTACCAAATAAATACATTGCCTTCTTTTAAATGATGTTCTGGGAAATTTAGTTCCAACCCTTGTTATCGTGGCAACGCTGACTGTCACTGAATGGCATGCACTGCTTCAGGCTGCCAGACCAGTGTTGCGCCAGATTGGATTTTCCCAAAGTGGGGAATTTTTTTTCAATAATGCGATAAACGTGTTAAATGTCTTATAAAATATTAAAAATCTTGAAGTACTAAGTATAGAACCTGCAGTGTTAAAAACCCTACTTAAAGAAGTCCATTTTTCAAAAAAATCCGAGGGTAGCCGCTAGGGTCCATCTCCACTGGTATTTATTCCGCACAACATATCCCAGAGCCCCCTTCTGAGCGTTTGAAACCCACAAACAAAAATTGGGAAATATGATTGAAATTTTTGAGAAATTTAAATCCCCCCCAAACAAAATTATTTATTGTAGCAAATGTACCATGTTTAAATGTACATTTTAAGTACAAAATAAATAAATGTTAGACAACATTAATAAAAAAAACGCACTTAAGTTTAACGTTGTTTTAGCAGAGTTTAAGGTTATTCCTGCCACAGACACTCAAACCTTGTCTAAATTGAACTGACCTCGCCATATTTGAACACACTGGGTTCCAACGATTGTATAAGTTGGCTTTCGAATACTAGGCTCTAATCGCCCGCAGTTTTACGATAATGTCCCCCCCTGACTGGCATGACCTTGCTGATGCGACTACTACACGAGTGTATTCATTCCACTCCGGTGTTTGTGTTGACACTTTGTAAACGATCTATTGTTCCAGACTGGAACACTCCTCGTGTCACGTGTAATACGTCAATGAAGCTAGGACAATGGCGTTTACATTCTACTTTGGTCTCGAGCGGAAATACCCGCGCCCTTTATTACATAAACAGAAACTAGACTTTAAGCAAACTTAATCCATCTGCCAATGGCACTGACTGTAGAATTATGTTATGATATTTATCTGTATTGGGTATAAGTGAAAGTGCTAAGGAATGTTTGGCAAGGATAAAATATTAGTCCAGTCAATGAATGCTCAAAATGGGGGTATAGAGGGAAATGGAAGGAACACAATTTTTTTACTTTGGTACATTGTTTAAACTATAATTACGAGGTAAACATACTAAAAGTCCCCACTCCTAGCAGGTGAGCGGGGTGCAGGGAAGCGCGAAGAAGGTCCCCTTTTTCGGGTTTTCACTTATATCTCGCAAACTACGAGTCTTATCGATAAGACTTATATCTCGAAAACTATGGGTCTTAGCGATAAGACCATTCTATCATAGATAATGAATAATAAAATAGATCATGCATGTATACGGGGGCTGTGTGCCGAGAAAAAGGTTGTCGCGAAAATAGTGCATGATTGCGCCGCGAGGTAGCGCTAGGGAGACATCATTGGTAGCATTGGTGTTTCACGCAGCTTCCATCGTTTCCCCAGTAGATAACGCCACTATCGTCGAATTTCCAGTGGAACAAAATATTGCATTGGATCGGAGTTCTATTAGGTTATCCAAATACAATGTTTCTATACAAAATTAAAGCTCACAAAATGTGCTACAAGATTGAATCTAATCATTTTTTCGCTATATCGCATAGTTTCCGAGATATCCACGCTCAAAATTCGCTTATTTTTGAAAACGAAATTTTTCCTTGCGTTTTTTGCCTTATTTGTTTAAATAACTTTTCAGCTTGTCGCCCTACGAAAAAGTTATACTGAAAAAAGTTGTAGAACGTTAAATTTTCTTCAAGAATACATGATATTTCTACGGGTTCCTCTGCACCCCACTCACCTGCTAGGAGTGCGGACTTTAAGTATGTTTACCTCCTAACTAGTCCAAACAATGTCCCAAAGTCAAAAATTGTGTTCCTTCCATTTCCCTCTACAACTTTTCGTTGAATGGACTACAATGTGGTGCTTATGTGATCCGTCTTAGCTTCTACAATTTAAACCGACTTTTTGAACGACTTTCATTAGATGTCATAAAATTTGCCACAGGATGCGTTCGGGAAAGGAACTCAAATTACGAATTTTTTCATTCGAAAATATTTCGTAGGATTTGGTTACCTTAGCCCTTCTCCGCGAGTGAGTGAAAGAAAACGTACGCTCCAAGATCTGACCATTTCGTGGGCAATAAATACCGCCATGCCATGATATAACTTTGTTCAGAAACGAACAATTAACTGTTTCATTGGTATTCAAGATGTGTGATTTGATCCACCGATTGTGAAAAAATCTCGGTCAGAACTGGTATCAGGATTTTTCTTTATTCGAGAAGACTAAGCCACCATTTCAAATTCGTAAAGGGGCCCACACACGATCAGTTTAACTGCGCAGTTTATCACGTGTGACGTCATGTCTAAGCGATAAACCTAGGAAACTGCGCAGTACTTTCAGATTTTTGGCTTTTGGCCTGCGCGAGAGACTCTACTTTGCACCGATAAACTGCGCAGTTTCCTCAGTTAATCGAACAGTTTGCACAGTCTTGTCTAATCGTTTCTAGCCAAGCACGTCAGCTCTTTACTGTATTATTTACACTCAACTGTTGTCACAGCCCCACACAGTAGACTATGACTATACTGCCCGAAAAAACTGACAGAACTGAGGAGAAAACTAAAGTAGCCCACACACCACACAGTTCACACAATTGTGCAGTTTTATTTCCACAGATAAACTTTACAGCTAAACGGATCGTGTGTGGGCCCCTTTATTTACTAAGCTCGTTTAGCAAAAATACTAACAACCATTCATGAGAATTCGTTTGGGAGCTACGATTACACGGAGACTCCATACATAGCAATCCTTTATTTAGTTTCGCTGCAGTAGGATAAAATACATTTAGTACTGCAGGCCTACATATAGAAACACATTTTTATATTATGTAGGCATGCAGTACTAAATGTATTTTACCCTACTACAGCGAAACCTATCTAAACCAAGAGTCTTGAATGTTATCTATTTTTATTTCTGAATGTATTAATGCATTATAATGTTTGTATTAACGTTCTTGTTTTATACCAGTTAGAGTAAAGAAGACTGGGAGAGGAATAAAACATGCAAATAGTTGGTTCCGAACTGTTGAACACTTAACATGGCCACCTTGGTAACTGAGCTTATTCCAGGTCGTAGTGCGGACGCTATATTTGGGAAGTACAATAAGAATCTAAATTTATAACTGAGGAATTCAAAGCTATACTTGGAGATTTCGATAGAAACATTCAAACATATTTTCGTTTTAATAATAAGTTTCCACTCTACTTTTCTCCTCGAAGTGGCAGTAGTTTAGGAACTACGGTGGAACGTAGCACTTATTACCTAAGTTGTCAATAAACAATTTCCCAACATTTACTGAAAGGCGTCAGTTTGTATTTGATAAGATTCAAGTGCCCGTTTTTGCCCCCTTTCAATTTAATTTCTTTTTTACAGATGCCATTCTCCGGATTGAGGGATACCATCCCAATTGAGGTGGTAAACCTATTGAAGACACCAGAACATGACGGAAACTTCTTTGAAGCAAATGCATCTGAATAAAGTTACATTTCTGAAACTCCGACTAAATGAAGTAATTTAATCGTTCATTTAGTTCATTAATAAAAATATGTTTTGTTTCATTAACTGTAGTTAGTATTTTAATAATTTCAATAATTAAAATTAAATCTAGCTTATTCACTGTTGTATATTTATTTATCTTTGTGTTGAAATATTCACTTATGTAATAAAATAAAATACTTTTAAAACTAATTTCTCACACCATTACCATTTTAAGAATATCGGTTGAAATAAATTTTTCGCGTCCAAACATCATTGTTTGACCACTGTGCGACGTTTCAACAAAAGCATGCTCGTAATTGTTGCACGACCTTCACATCTGAAGAATACTCGTTGCAGCAAATTGCATGTTTTGGTGGGCTTCTCGGTCAACAACCTCTATCCTCTTGAAACTTTTGCACAATTCATCACAGATTTCGTTTGGTTAAGATTCAAATTTAATTCGAATATGTAATGTTTCACCAAAGGAGAGAACCACATACTTTCACTAAACGATTGGAAGAAGTGACAACGTCGTCTGCGTCTACTGAGATTAAAATGAAACGGTTATTTATACATTTTTAATAATGGCTGCCGTGTATTTTTTTTACATATTTGTAGAATGACCAGAATTAGGACATTCTGTATTTTTTGCAGTAGTAACAATAGCCACAAAACTGATTTTATTGCAGCTAAGCCATCATACTGGCTGAACTATCATGATCCCGGTGCAATAACAAGGAAGACGTGGTTGGATAATGTACAGGGCAGTCAACGCATACGATGGAAACAGAAATTCAGATTTGATCAAAATGGTGGAAATCGCCAAAGAAGAATGGATGGTTTAGAACTGGATTGAGCAACTGGAGTTTGTTTTTGATGGGTCTACGCCAATAGTAGACTTTAAGGTCCATTTTTCCCACGCGCTTGGATCGTGCGCGAATAAAACTGTCCAAGTAATCGTGTGGGAAAGATTTGGAACCCAAAAAGTGAGAACGCGTTTTCCCAGACGAAAGCGTTTTCACTTGATGGCGCGATGGAAAGAACGCAAGTGTAATGAATATTACACGTAATCCCCGGAGCGTGGAGTGGTCGTCAGACAAACAGTTTTGGGTGCCGTACACAGGTTTGTGCAGCGTTTCGAAGGAGACGTAACGTCACACTGGCAATTGTTGAAATAATGGCAACTGTAAATGGACTGACTAAAAAAAGGGTTTGGGGGAAAGAGTGCAGACAATATTTTGGTCATTTACCGTTGATAAATGAATTACGAGAAAATCGCAAGATTTTATTAATTACTTGAGAATGAGCCCTTCGTCTTATGAACTGTTACTTCAAAAAGTGGGACCAAGAATCAGAAAACAAGATACCCACCTGAGGAAAAGTATCAGCGCTGATGAACTTTTAAAAGCATCTCTCAAAATTCAAAGAAAAAACCCGAATCACTTCCTAAAGGAGCGGATGAATTCTGGAATATTATGACTGATAATTAGAGGGAGGCGTGTGGGAATGCTCGTATCTACTTTAGAATTCTAGAAAACTCTAGGCCCGGGATTATTTGCATGCTAGCGCGTTCGTTAATCTTCCACGCCAACCGCAACCTTCACACCTAAGAGTCTTTCCGACTTTAATGTAAAGGCCGCAAAAGGTACGCCGTCATGAAAGGTAGGCCGCTTATTGAAATTAATAAGCAATGAACTGAATAAAAGAAATTTGTTCTTGGTAGTATTCTAGTCCAACTTATCAACGTTTTTCAATACAAAACTTGCTGGGCACTTTTGTACCACCGAGTTGTTGAAATGAGAAGAATATTGTGGCTTAAAGGCGACACTAATTACCTAGTTTAGTTGCAACATGGTATAAATCTCTACCTACTCATTTCAGTATAATTTGAATCCGTCCGAAAGGCGAGGTTTTACACGAAACACTTAAGTAGACAGTTCAATGATGTCTTTGTACTTATGAGATGAGCAAGAGGTGAAAGGCAGATTACTCTTATTGTGCAACTCCGCCTTTCCATAACCCAACATACAAGAGGTTTCTCCCGCCCAAGATGTAGGCCAGAGATACAATTGAGTCGGAGCAATATGTACACGACTGAATGACATTGTTTCATGGCTGACATACAAAACGGAAGAAATTGTTTGGATTAGAACCGGTTAGAAAGGTGTTTGTTTAAACGGCAGATAATATCGATCTAGATTTCTAAAGACTTCACAAAAACACAGATGTCGAATCTCACTCAAACCCCAATGTACTTAACGTCGTAGTAACAAATGTATTCAGAAGGGCGGCGACGCTTCATAACACCAACACTTCGCCATTCTCTTTATATTTTGTACGTTTAAACTATTTCGCTTTCCTAACGTTGTAACTAACCTTGAATGTATTAAATAAAGCGATTTCTTAAAGCATCCCAACATTTTTAGGCATCTATTGTACTCTAGATGCTACATAGTTAGACGTCTTGCTGGAATAATACAAGAGTAATGCGTTTGTATCAACAACAACAACAACAACCACATATCATTGAAAAGTTGAACGATTAGTCCACAGAAAGTAAACGATTTACCATCTCTCCTCCTTACCGATCGACTTGTCATTCAACACTTCTCATGTGTAGAAAACTGCGTATTGCAGGTAGCTTTGATAATTTACGATTTTTAGCATGGTAAGAACTATTTTCTCTCTAGCTTAACTAACCCATGATTACCTTAAAAGTTATTCAACCCTAGAACCGGCAGACTTTACAAAACGTACCGTCACTCCAACAAATTTGTAACGATTGATTGTATTGAATATTTGACCCACTAAAAATCTTCCAATCTCAAAAGGGCAAACACCATTGGAAAGGTAATGTTTCAAACTTTAATTTTTGTATTTACAATTTCTTTCTAAAACGTATATTAACTTGTGTAATCATCGTTTCAGTTTAAGTGTTGGCAGAACAACTGTGACGTAACAAGCATATACGGGCGGAATTCCAGTTTCTTTCCTCCCTACAGCCCGCCCAGTATTTTTTCTGAGTTAAACCTATATACCGTTTGATTCATCCCACCTTCCACTATCTGAAACTGTCATCCAATCAAAATCCAGTCAAACAATTCTGAAGCTAGGGGGAATTTTGTAGACCCTTGCAATTGGTCAGATTTGAACCTTTAAAACAGCACATTTTGCGTTTGAGATATCTCTTATAATTCGAATTATTTCAATATACTTTTTATATCTATTTATACACCAAAGTTCAATCTTTCGTTTGGTGTAAAGCAAACTATATTTGACTGGTTGGATGTTATTCAAACAACAGTTGAAAGTATATATTTGCGCAGAACTCATACTACCGCTTAAGATTGCAAAACAAGGCTGTTTCCATTGTCTTCAACGGTCATTTTTTGAATTTCCTTTGTCCGCACGAGATTTCATTTGTTTCATTCACTTCTGTAATTCAATTGATTCTAAGTAAAACACTTTTATGATAAGGTAATATACAAGTATTCAGATCTTTTTCTTTGATTTATTCTCTACACTTTGTTATAATAACATTTCATTTTTGGGCAAAGAAAATATTCCTAAATTACGTTTCAAAACAGGCCGAGTTTTGTTAGCACCCTTGTAGTTGGAACATAAAAACTTGTGTTTTTAAAATAAGAAATTTGAAATTTATAAATGTTTTTATACAGTTCTATTTAGAACTAAATTACGAAACTTTTTTACATTTATGGAAAATTTACAAAACATGTTTACTACTTTTTATGTAGACCCAAAGTTGAACTTTTATTTCTCATAACTGAACATTTTTTGTTTCTTGAGCTAATAACTTTGTAAATTTTACATATATCATTTTTTTACTGGCATATATAAATTCTTTGAACCTTTCTCTACAAAAGCTATGGAACACTTTTGGATTGGGGTTCATTTACTATTTTTGCGAATTTAAAAAAAAAATGCTTGCACGCGCCAAAAAATCTATTTTCGTTAACATTGCCGGTTCTAGCGCTAAATAATTTGTTAGCATAAATATCCCAAAGGATCTTAAAATGTAAATGAGGTAGTAAATGAGCACCGATCATGGTCCCCAGAATACGTTTTGGAGTTTCATTCAAATTATCTACATTACTGTGTGTTCGCACTCTAACGGCCGCATTTAAGTCTGATTTGGTCCAAATCTGGTACACACGTTGGTTGTCTACGTCACTCGGACGATTTCATTACGCAAAAAATCCAACAACCAGAAGCGCGTTGTTTGACAGAAAGTAACTATGTTTTTAGATTTTTCGCACCAGAACGAAACTTTTTTTAGGGCTGTGCCTAAGAAAATAAATGTAGGATGCACATTTTGTTTGTTTACACAACCTTACCGTGGGGGCATCTTCTGATCCGAGGCCGACGCTTAGTTTGTACGCTGCGAGCGAAGCGATGTAGTCCATAATCTGAGGCCATAAAGCCGAGATGGAAACTCCGCAACCGAGTTTTGCCGTTGAGAGCGGAACGAAGCTGGAGGCTTAGGTGCGAACAAATCCTACTAATATATTTCCTACACACAAGCAGCTATTCAGTGTCTTCGTGAGGAGACTAATTTCCTAAATTGTTGGTTGAAACCAAAACATATAACTTTAATTTTGAAAAATCGCTAAACTTATGTCAGCGGTTCATCTGCGTGATCGAATTATTAGCGAATTTCCATAGGAAAAATGAGCTATTGCAGTGGCCCTTATGGTGAGTCCCAAGGTCGGGAGTAGCAAATGAGCACCGATCATGGTCCCCAGAACACGTTTTGGGGTGTCATTAAAATTCATATATATATATATGTATATATATATATATACTAGCTGACACGTACGGCGTTGCCCGTGGTGGTTAGTATTTTCAGTCTTTTTAACGTAATTGTAATCTTTTGAAGTGTTCAGTTATATAAAAGCACTATATTGTCATAATAATAAAAGATCTGAAATTATGATTTTAGTAACTTTGATCCCCCCAAACCCCTACTAAAATTTCGAAATTTTTCATACCCTTTCTTAGAGAGCGCCTAAGGCCCTAGAGGAAACTACATACCAAATTTCATTCCAATCCGTTCGGGCGTAATTTGAGGATGATCAAAAACGCAAGGAAAAATGCAAAAACGCCTATTTCTGGCGTAATTTTGGGAGAACATTTTTTAACAGACTACTTTTAGGCCTTAAACGAACCTAAGTACCAAATTTCAACATTTTCTGCCAATTAGTTCTCGAAAAAGCTGAGAAAACGCAAAAAAACGCTAGAAAAACGCGAATATTGGGCGTATCTTTGGGATGTTTTCAAAATCCGTTCTTAGTGCGCGTCTAAAGGTCCAACTGAACATGCATGCCAAATTTGAACTCATTTGGTTCAGTAGATTTTTAGTTCTGCTGATGAATGAATGAGTGCCATTTCGCTTTTATATAGATAGATAGATATATATGTATATATGTGTTCGCACTCTAGCGGCGGCATTTTAAGTCCGATTTAATCCAAATTTGGTACACGTGTTGGTTGTGTAAGTGGCTCGGACGAGTTCGTTAGCCAAAAAAATCCAACAACCGGAAGTAAGTTTTTGACCGGAAGTAACTATTTTTTTTAGACTTTTACTACGAAAATGAATTTTTTTAGAATTTTTTCTAAAAATATAAATGTAGAATGTTATTCTGCACATTTTGCTTTTTTACGCGACCTTATAGCTCTCTTGGTTCCCCCAAAATCGATCAAAACGTGAAATACCATAAAAGTACCCGGTTCAAAGCCATGTGGTGGATTCTACCGTGGGGCTGGCGTGCGAAGCACGCAATGCTTTTTGTGTTGAAAAAACCCCTAATATGGGGGTTGGCGTGCGAAGCACGCAATGTATTGTGTATTGAAGACAATCCCAATATGTGGAATGGCGCGCGAAGCACGCAATGCTTTGTGTATTGAAGATACTCCCAATATGCGGAATGGCGTGCGAACCATTTTGCAGCTATTCAGCACCGTCGTGAATAGACCTATTTCCCAAATTGTTGGTCGAAACCCTAAAATATCGGTCTATAAACTTAATTTTGGAAATTTGCTCAACTCACGTCAGCGGTTCAGCTGCGTGGTCGAATTATTTATTTTTGCTATTTAGTAGCTATCTAGTAGTCGCCATGTACTTTTGTCCTTTAAAAAAAATGCCGAGTTAATGAAACTTGAGGTGGTGGTTCGGTATGGTACAGTAGCGCTCCTCCTCATTTATCCGACAAAATTTCCTAGTAGAATTTTGGGAAGTGAAAAAACCGTGATATTTTTCACTTTTTTCTGTTTTTTTCACGAGGCTTTGAATACATACTGGATGCTTCAGGCCGGAATTGGCTGACTCACTTCCGTGCGTCTAAACAGATCTTACGTACAAAATGGCTGAACTAGAAGTTTTTGGCTTGCTTAATTCGATTACAAAATAAAATTGAATTATACCACCACAAGAGTGTTTTAACTTTTGTCTGGGGGGGGGGGGGGGGGCACTTAAAAATTCAAAATACATACAACATCGTGTAAGATAATCGACGGAGCAACAAAATGGCCACTCAACCTCCAAATTATATCAAAATAAGTGCACTTACGTGTGAGTTGCCTTTAGGACTTTCGCCTCGTTTATTTACAATCCGAGACCTTAATTTTCTTACTATCGTGAACATGCTTAACCCTCCGTTTACCAAGGAGGGATAACAAATGTCCTCACTTTTGAAAAATTTAATTTAAAATTTAGTGTTTTTGTTTCATTTAAATCGGTTTACAAATAGAAAATAGAAGTCAATTTTAAAGTGCACCTCGCCGGCAAATGTTGTAATTAACGGCGCTGTGAGTGCAAAACCCAAACTGACATTGTGTCAACATTGCATAATCGCGCCTGGAAGTCATTGTAGCAGACAAAATTGTAGCAGAACATCGTGGAAGATACAATGCTCTTGTTACAGATGAATATTATACATCCCATATTGTACTATAGGGAAGCATTACTGCAAGGAATAACAACTAAAAGAAACTAAAATGACGTCAACTATTTTTTTTACGAATGCAAACTCTTTTTTTCAGCCAGCGCTATTTTCGTAAATGTCAGCCTATGTATAAGTTGAACCTACATCTAGGAATACTTCATCTGTGATATTGGGTCACTGGTTCTTTAGTTATAAACCTAAATGTATTATTTATTTAAGAAGATGTTATTATATGTATGTTATTTAAGATTAATGAGAAGTTGTTTTACCTAATACAGAGTTTCATTTTACTTTCTCACTATACTATAGTATAGAGAAAGTATAGTGATCGCAAAAAAAATCGATATTAAGATTTTTGTAGAAATATCCGTTTTGGGACCCCCTCGAGTCCAAAAAAAGTGGTTACAAAATGACTGTATGTCTGTCTGTATACAAAGCTAGAGAGAAAACTATTCGATCGATTTCAATCAAATTTGCAACAAACATGTCAATTAGGCCTGTATAAATGCACGAAAAAGGTTTTGAATTTTTTTGAAAAACAACCCCCTTTTTGGTCCCAATGACCTTTTGAAATTCCCTGACTTTTCCCTGACATTTCCCTGACTAAATAACTCTTTCCCTGACCAATTTTAGAAAAAAGCACAAACAAAACCATGCTCATTTAATTTTAGTAAATCAATCAAATTATATTGGTGAGCAAATAAATTTTTAGGGAATTAATTAAATATTTAATTACACAAGGTAATATTATAACAGTTCAATATTTAATACTATCTAGATGTTACTGTACCAACCACCAGCAGCTGCAAATTACGCATTTATGACTATAAATATTGAATTACTCAAATTATATATTATTACATAACAAAAGAAATAACTACAGTAATTGGTTTTTGTAATCCAACTACCAGTACAGATTTGCAATGATTATTTAATTAATTGATACGAAGATACCAAAATTCGAAAACATTTAATAATAAAACTAACATTTTTAGAAATAGAACGTCAGAGAAAGGTTTCAAAGTCATATCACGGCAAATGCATTGGAACAAGCTGCCACAATCACACGCTTAACTTGCCGATCATTGTTTTTACGTATCAGAATACATAGTTTTCTTATTGATTAATTTAGAAGTTCATCTTATCTTTAATGTCTATTTTCTCAATTAAAATTGTATTAATCTATGATTTTAAATAGTTATTTTTAATTATTTTCCTTAGAAATGATATTTTTCCCTGACCTTAACCAAAATTCCCTGACTTTTCCAGAAAAGTAAAATTTCCTGACTTATCCAGGTTTTCCCTATTTTCCCTGTTGCTAGACACCCTGTAAAAAAAATATGTTTAACACGTTCACTGCTACGCAAATTTCGTATTTCCTATGCTAGGAGCTGACCTTTAATTTTTTATATTTTTAGCCTAAAACTTTGCTTTATTTTTTATTTTTGAACCTTTCTACGTAATAATAACTAATATTTTAAATGTCCATAGCACACAGGCCTAAAATTTCCGTGCGAAGCACGCAATGCAGTGTGAATTGAAAATACTCCCGACACGGGGGTTGGCGTGCAATACACTGTGCGTCGGCCGCTTCTCTTAGTGTTCAGTGTCAAGCTCACATGTGCGTGATAATAATTTAAATATGTTTGTGAGAAAGTATGTGCCAGTTTCTTGTACCGTTTATTTATAATATTAGTAGGATGCGTATACAGTACACGTATAAATCGTATGAAATCGCAGGCACAACAGCTAGTACGAAATAATTCAGTGCAATAGTTTTATCCTGAGCCTGACCTTGATGCACCTAGACAGACGTATCGATTTCGTAAGGGTAAGGGTTAACGCTATGTCGACGTACGAAACGGCTTTGATGACGTCATACGCTATAATAAACGCAGTAGGGAGTTGCTGAAATAGGAAGCTTTTTTTATAGTTCCGGACATCAGACTTGCTATATTGCGACCACTAATAGAAGCAATAGAGTTACTCCTGTGCCTAATTTCTCAGAAATTATTAACTAAACTCGTAAAATATCTGCAAATATAAATCAATGTTTGTGTCTGTACGTTTGTCAGCGTATCTTAATAAAAAAATGTATTAACATTTATTTTAAATGCAGGCACCTCAACAAATACATGAGGTTGGCATAATCGCATAATAATTATTATGGTCACGTAAAGAGAGCAGTCATTTTACGATGTTTGTATCAACTCGCTTGCTATGCTGTTCGGTGCAATTTGGCAATAGTTTGTACTTCCCGATGAGCTAGAGACTTGAAACTTTAAACATAGCTCAGAATTTAGTGACAATGCAATATTAACTCGCTCTCTGGTCTGTTCGGTACAATTT
>JAGFPH010001435.1:228985-247882 GCA_018207615.1 Philaenus spumarius
TTTCTCTCGTATTTTCTTTAATATTTATTTCCCACAGATATTTTTGGTTTGTTTACAGTCAAGTTCTTTCATAATAGGCTATGAATTTTTTTTTGAAAAACCTCTGGTCAACACGTCCTCAATTTTTACCAAATTTATAACTAGGTAGGTCTACTTAACTTAGTGAGCAGAAGTTTAGAAAAGTTACACTATGACCTCTCATTATATTGTGGCAGTAAAGACTACACACAAGAAAATGCTCAAATAATAATATAGCCTAGGCGCCTAGGCCTAAAATTGTACCGTAATGTTCAATTCTATTTTGAAAACAGAAAATGGGCATGGTAATTTACAAAATTTCATGTAAAATTAATTATCCTATAAACCGAAAATAAACTACCCTAGGGCTTACTTTAAACTTAAACTCAATTCACAACTAATTTGACTCAGGAAATATTAGACATATCTTTTCAAAGACATTGGACTGTACCCTACAATTGCCGGACTCTATCCTAAAACTTAACACACTTAATAAAATACATCTAGGCTATATATAGCCTATATAACAAAAAGTAATTCACATAATTCAATACACACTAACTTATCTAATATATAATAAAAATGAATCACTGTTCCTTTGTAAGAGCATCACTTGAGAACAGCTGGAACAATTTGGCTATTTTTTGTTTTAAAATGTTCGTAATAGTCCGAACTAGGTTTTTATATAGAGAAAAATTTGAAAAGTTTCCCCAAAAAGTTTCAAATTTGGAAAAAACTAAACAGCCTCTTTTGTATGGACTCAAGACCATAGTGCACAAAAACAGCTGTTCGTATAAAAAGCTTAGCAACACGCCATGTTTGTTTACATTCATTACCATAGCAACTGTACACTCAGCATTTACAATCAGTTTATTATTCTTCAAAACCAACAGCTTTTTTAGGTTAGATTGACCAACTTAAAGCAAACAAAAATCAACTAAAAATGCTTACTAGCCTATATTTTAATTCAATTTAAACATTGGTTGTTACATAATATATATATAAAACAGCTGTGTTGGATCGAAAACTGAAAATGATTTTAGGTTAGGTCAAAATCATTGGAACCAAAACACGTTTAGAATCAGGTTTTTTACAATTTTTCACAACTAGGCTATCAGTTTTTTTTTAGATTAGATAAAAGCAAACAAAAGGTTTACTGTATTATCTATAAAGGTTTACAAACTATAAATCTAAATTTGTGTAGTTATATTCTTAAGTGGCATAAAACCATTTTGCAATTCGATTACTTAAGTCAACGTAATGACATGGATTAACTATCATTTAAATTAAATCAAGCAGTAGCGAAGCATTGTTGGTCCACTAGTAATACATAAATTAATGTTTACCGTACTTTACATCATACGGATATTCGATATATTGATGTTAGACTGAATATATCAGATGTGTAAAACAAGGGCCCAAATGTATTGTTTACACAGATTTATTTTGAATTGATGAAAATAAAACAAATAACTTAGAAGTTCTAATTTAGTCTTTTTTAGCCACAGTAGGCTATGTTTACCTGCATTCAACAGTAGAATGTGCTAAGGTTGGCAGCACTACTCTATTTCTTAAAAAAAAGGTCATCGTCTGCCAATATATCAGCTGGGTCGTAAGTAAATTTTTATGACACTTACTGTAGGCCTAACTGGTTAGGTTGAAGTAGGCCTAGGCCTACACATAACTTTTTTTATAGTCTAGCCTAATCAGTTATGAAGCAAAAAGTCAGACAGACCTGATAGGCCTACAGTTTTATCTTAAAACAATCTATTGCTACCTAGGCTGGCTATAGACTTTAGTGAATAGCCAGATGTAATCCTATGTAATTTTTCTTGTGGGTTGTTACTGTACATCGAGATGATAGCCTATAGCTATGTTAGGCCTATTGTTAAATAATATGTTAGGCCTTTTCAAGTAGGATAACTTTCAATTTTTCATTTAGACCTATCATTATGAAATTGCAAAAACATTTCGTTAAAGACGTTACACCAAGCTATAATGGAAAAAGTATGGAAATGTATGCCTAGAGTTATATGTAGGCCTATGTACTGTAAAAATATTGTAAGTTAACTTTAATGAATTAGCCTAGGTAGCCTACTAGAATTACACTTCTTCCACTTTGATTATTTTCCAAAGAATAAGTTAGGCCTTCTTTAGTAGGCTATTTAAGTTGTACAAATATCCTAGCCCTACATGTGAACATATTATCAACTATTTAGCCATTTGTCTTTACAAAAGCAATCTTAGGCTAGGCCTAGGCTACTAGGTACTTAACATGAATGAACATGACATTTAACAAAAATAAATAAAAGGGCTAAAATTGATTTTTATTGCGCTAAAATAAAGAAGGAAATAATATAACAAAATATCTGATATCAAAACGTTTAACAGAAACAAAATTACTATATTATTTTGTGACAATCTGTTCAAATGCAAATTTACTGCCATCTTTGAATTCCTAGTAAGGTAACCATCCTTGAAGTACAAATTCAGTTTCTCCTTAGTCTTTTCAAAGGAGTTTTTATTGTTTTATTAATATAACTAGAAATAAAATTGATTTACTTACCTAAAACAATAATACAATCAGATATAAAGGCGAATACGATCACTAGACACTACACACACTCACTACTTTTCACTAAAATAGTTAGCAAAACTAACTGACTCAAAGAATTTACTCGTTAAATGCGAGATATTAGACAAGCGACGAGATTCTGCGTAAACCGGAAATTATGTAAACAGCTGATCAAGTACATATGCGACCTGAATCTCCGTTACATTAAACAATTATACCAATAACATTATTTTTGTTATTAGACAGCACTGTATAATATAGTAACATATAAAACACTGTCTTATGTTTTTCCCATGAACAATACCAAAAATTAAACAAGTTTTAAAAGTGATTTTTAAAATGTACAACAATTACTTAAAAAACATTACTTAAACATTAAAAAAATGATTGAAACCGAAAAGTAAAAAAAAGTTTTTTTTCTATCTGGCCTTCAGACACCACCTGTTTTTAATAAATAAAATTTAATTACTTACAGGTTACACGCTCACAAAACTGCTATTTACTGGTAATTTTGTAAATGTTTTGGCTCCATAATTTTAAAGTTATCATTCATAAAAAAACAAAGATCTACATCTGTGATCTCTGCCATCTCTTGGTATTATCCTTAGAATGTCAATAATCAAAGGTATTATCTTTGATTCTATGTAAGGTTCTATCTATGTATTCACTGAACATAAACATTACTAGGTAAATAAGGTTAGAATCGTTAAGAAATCAAATAACCTTACTAAAAGAAGAAAATTGAAGCAATACCGTTTTACTATTTATAATTTCATTACATTATAGATATGAGTGACACAAAAGAATCTAGTTTTTCTGACGATAAAGAAGTACTATCAAATTCATGGATGGTAGGAAAAATTACATTAACTTATATTAATATTTTTATTAGGGTAATCATTTTCTTTATGTAAACTTTAAAAATGTTTGGGCGCAAGTTTACTATTCGACCCTAGGCTAACCTATGGCAACGGAAATGCAAGAATAATAAAAAAAAAAACCTAAAAGGTTCTAACCTATCCTAGTATTTATAAATAGATTTATTTAACGGCGACCTGCGCGAAAAATCTGGCGCATGTAGGGGAGGTAGTTGAAGGTCCCTCACTACCATCGACATGCCGGCCGATGCTCTGCTTAGTTTGCCACATTAAGTGAAAGTGGTGGTGAGAGGGGGGAAGGGAAGTAGTGTGGGGGTTCGAATACCCTCCCTCGCCACTATCTCCTTCTCTCTCGCACAAGTACTCAAAATAGGTCGCCGTCTAATAAATCCATCTATAGTCACAGTATGTTTAGGCCTACCTGTATTCAATATTTAACAGTAGAATGTAAAACGTCGTTGTCTGCAAAAATATTAGGGTAGGGTCCAATAGTAAACTTACGCCAATGTTTTTAATAATAAACACACTTTGGCGTAAGTTTACTTTTTACTATTAGGAGTTGAAAAACATACACAGTTATGGATAACAAAGCAAGGTTGTATCAACCCAAAGTCCAGTACCTGGGAATTCCAGATGGCTTAGCTTTACTGTTTTTATACTAATTAATTACTATGTTTTATAATGAGGTTGATAAGAAAAACACACACTGTTACAATCCACACAACTATTTTTATAACTTAGATTGAGTGATCTACTGGATTGATGTACCATCTTTAACATTTTAATGTTATTTAAATGGGGAAAAATTGTAACTTTGATTGGCCATTGTGTTGGATAGAGTCAACATACAGACCTCCACTTTGTGCCAATCTTCATCTTTTATCAAGGCCTTTAAAATGAGGTATCACTCAAAAGGGGTTCTCATTTAAAATTTTAGACTCATTTTTGGGGAAGGGGTTGAAATTTACGATACACCAAAAAAACTCCATTTTTGTTCATGTTAAAAATCCCCAAAGCAAATCTGTTTATTTCCAATAATAAAAAAAATAATAGGGTTTCGGTGAACTTTTGGGACACATGGTGTATAACCTGACAATAGAATTTCATTCTTATGAGTAGCAATTTCTGTGACATTCAAATTATTAGTCATATTTTAAATTTAATTGTTTGTTTCTCATCGTATGGTAGCTAATGTTATCTATATTTTTAGTCAATAATAATTGTGGTTTGTAAACTCATGAAATAGTCTTTTTAAATTTTCAGGTGCGGCCTTGTATATTGTATAAAGAAGAATACAAGGATTGCAAAAGTATAAGAGGTCGATTTCAGCAATATTTTGTTGATGGAAAATTTGAGGATTGTTCTTCTTGGAGCCAAGATTACATAAATTGTGGGAAATGGAATACTGACAAAAATAAAAAAGCATTTGTAAGTAAAAAGGAGTTTAAATTATGCGCCTTAAATAAACACGGTTAAATGATTTTATCAAAAAACACCATAAGTGAAAGATTTGTTAGAGATTAAACAAGGTCTAATTTTTCATATTATGTTAATTGACGAGTACATAATTTCTTTGTTTATTGATATTAATTTGGTTTTTCATTGATAGCTTTTAAAATACATCAGTTTCACTAGCCCTACTTAAAAACATTCCATATTCATCTTATTTGTTACTTTTTATCTTCTGTTGACAGAGTGAAATAATAGCTAATGAACAAGCTCGAAGAGAAAAAAGGTTCAGTGCCCATTATGGGAACAAGGTTTGGGAGAACCGAGAAAAACCACCTGAAAACTGGAATAAGCCTCTTCCTGATTGGATGGAGAAAAGATATGAAGGTTCATACCTAGGCGAAAGATCGAAAGAAATTAAAGAAGGAAGAACACCGGTTGAATTGCCTATGTGTGTCATTTTGTGACATACACATTTTTAGGTTCCTAATGTATCTGTTGTTGTTGTATATATAAAAATATATTATAGTAATAATTTTGTAGTAAATAATGTTGTAAAATATAGACACTAATTCACTAAAGATTATTTACATTTACGTTTTCTGAATGACACTAATTATTTATTTCCCTTAAGGCCAGGTTCTACCCGTCGGCCATCTTGGATTCGTTGTCCATAAGAGCAATGTTAACTAATAATGCCGATATTTCCGTTATTTATAAACATAAAATTAAAAATTTGGTGTTGTTTGGAAGGTACCGGTAGCAAATTCTATGATGGGTTTTGTTAAGAGAATTTATTATATTATCTTTTTATAATTAATGAAATCAAATATAAGAGCCTTGAAGTTTAGTAATTTCTTCTGTCGACGGTATATATTATGTCAAATATGTTTTCAGCAAATATCATTATTTGTTTCATAATATTTAAAATAAATCATTCAAAATTAAAATCGGATGAATATTAAACAAAAAATGTGGGTTCAAACGAGAGCAATGCACGCACTGAACGTCTTCAAATAAACGAGTGCCACGCCTGGCATCTGGTGGCCGTCAGGAGAAACAACTGCTGGCGGAGTGATACCTACCTTGTCATCCGGCGCTGGAATTCAAATGTAACTACATATAAAAACTTCGAAAAATAAACACACTGGAACTGCAATACTACTTTCAGTGACTTTATACAGTGTTACTGTAGACCCATACTCTATTATAATACCTGAAAGCGCAAGCTAACAAATAATAATACCCTTAGAAAACAAGGTTAAGTAATAGTGACAGTTTGACTTTTAAAACTCTTGTTTTTCGAACAAATTTAGAAGCATAGGCTCAAGGTCTCTCACAATAGGTTCAACTCTTTGGTACTTTATATAATGTCTAGTTTGTGTATAGGCAATTATCTTGTTAGTGAAGGAGGGATTGTTTAAAATTAATCGGTTAATGTTATCTCCTAAAGTAAGAGCAATATAAACATCAGTATTACATCTATTTTCTTATGTGTGGGTGTAATGCAAACTGGTTATGAAATGTGGTTGATACAAATCTAAACTAAAAATGTAAACTATGATTTGATTTTGCATCTTTACTACACTATTGTAACAAACGTTAATAAAACCGGGAAAATTTACGTTATACCATACTTATGGCCTAATGTAAAATTGCATGAATTAATTTTGAAAATTATTTAAATATTCATTTGTATATAGCGACATGTATTTCACACATATTTTTAAAACTACATAATGTTTAACATCAAATAAAATTATTTTATAACTTTAATCAACAAAACTAATTAACAAGACTAACAAAAACTACTGTCGGGAGCACGGAATAAGGCGGGTGAGAATTCGCTCTACGGCACGATCTGGCAAAACTAAGCATCCAGTGTTGCCTAGTCCAAGCGCCACTGCCCACCCCGACTGTTAATAAAACTTGTAAATAAAACTGTTCTCGGTTTGAGTATAACGGTTAAATGTTTGTAAATATTTGCTAAATGAACAACAGTTAAACAAATAACTAACCAAATCAAATCATTTAATATTTTCAACCGGTTTATTAAAAAATCTAATATTATTAGATGTATGTATCTATTCAATAAATTATTATTAGTAGTTAATTTATTATTTGAAAATATACAATTATAAAAAAATACTACGAGATGCTCTTCTTTTTCAGTTATTGCAATAGTAACTAATAATAAAAGCCAAATATAAATGAATTGTTGATGATTTCTTCAAAGTCACAATTCTTGATTAAAAAGTTTCGATTTTTGATTATATTTAATTATAAAGAAATATTTTGCTGCGCACATTTTGTTGTTCAAAAGAAAACACTCACATAAAACAGCACAGGTAGAAGTATTTTATTTATTTTATTGTGCGTTGAAAAAATTCTATAGTTGTTCCTAAACTGTTCATTGTACGAAATATTAACGAGAATTCAAAGACAGGATGTTGTAAGCCAAGCTCCGAGAGATGGACTTCCAACCACAGACACAAAAAAACTGTACCAAGCAGAAAGTACAGTACAAGGAATTGAATAGGTAAGCTTATAGACAGACAGAGAGACGGGCCGGAGTAGGAGAGGCTAGGAGGGGTAATCTCCCTCTCTCTACGCTGCAACTGAAACAAAGGTTACTATTTTCTGGCGGAGGGTTGCACTGCGTCCATCTAGTAGTTCTAAACCATACCGCACTCGATGAGTGCGACACCGTCAATTTTGATGACGTCAATAAGCAGAACGCGGCCTTAACCGAGAACCGGCAATGTTAACAAAAATGGACTTTTTGGAGTTTGCAAGCATTTATTTAAAAATTCGCCAAATAGTAAATGAACCCCAATCCAAAAGTGTTCCACAGCTTTTTTGTTGAGAAAGGTTCAAAGAATTTATATGTAAATATGCTAGTAAAAAAATGATAGATGTAAAATTTACAAAGTTATTAGCTCAAGTTTTTTTTCTAAAGTTTGTTTGCTATGTTCTCTCAAAAACAAAAGCATGGGGCGTACTCTTGCAATGTTCCGAAAACATCACGCCCAATGATTTTTGGGTGTGTTTATTTTGTGAAAAGTAAAAAGCTTGCAAGCTATCAAGTATCATTACAATATTAGATTCGCTGAGGAAAAATTAATTTTATATGTGGGTTATTTTTTAGTTCGAGACTATTTATGTTATTCATGGAAAGGAAAACATGTTTTAAAAAATTAGTTTTTTCATTTATTTTATTTTTTTATTACATCTGATGGATGGTACCTGCCACATTTATATACTTACTCTACTGTATACTTTGTATATGATAATCAAAATAGATTAGGCAGGGTTTTAAATGAGATTACACGTAATATTTTGTGAAATTTATCTTCTTTATTAAAATTTACATGAATAATATAATTATTTTATATACACTAAACCTAATGCTAACAAAACATATTTTGAATCGTCTTTTTTAATTAAACAAGTTTTACAATCCTTAATAATAAATAAAATTTTGAGCATTGCTTGTTCATTTCACAAACGTTTAAAATGCAAGAAACAGTAGAACCTTGGTGTAACGAATCCCTGATATAGCGAATTTAAAAAATTCCCTTCAATCCCACGTATTACTCAATTTCCTGTATTAAGTAGTATTTTAGCTTATATAACTTCGATTTGACAATTTTTTTTCAGCTTGAGGTACTAGAGCATAAAACCCCTGCATTTCGAATATCTAAATACAAAATCCCTACATAACGAATAAAATGCATTTTACAAAAACTGAACAGTACAGTTTGTAGTGACTCAAACGCATGTCTCAACATCGAAACAAAGAAGCTCCTGTCTCAACACAAAAACAAAAGCACTCATGTCTCAACATGAAAACAATAGCACTTGCTTTCTGTCCCTCTTCCAAACCCCTCCAACTACCGGTCAGTGTTGTGAGCGTACCGTTTTGTGAAGACGCTTAGGGTGATTTAAAAAGTGAACTAGTGAAAGTGTTTTTTTATTGCAGTTTAAGATGGTGGGATTAAATTCGAGGAAGTCTCATACAGTGGAGTTTAAGTGTAAGGTGTTAAAGGTTGTTGTAGACAATCCAAAGAAGAAGTTAAATATTATACTGTATTTTCGTTTTAGTTCTCTATAATTTTTAATACATTACTATCAGTTTAGATGTAGGACCTAACGTTGAAAATTATTTGTTAAATAGAAGTTAAACTCTGATATATTCGTTACACAGAGGTTCTCATTCAGTTTGAGAAACCCCTTTTTAGCGATTGATAGCTGCATTTAACCTCAAAATAACGTACCTCAGTTTTAAGAATATTCCGATATAACCAATTTATATTTTGGACCCTTGAGATTCGTTATATCGAGGTTCTACTGTATGAAACAAATACATTATTACATATGTAAAACTAAGTATACCAATTAAATAAAGATTTTCCATATGTTTACAATTATTGGCAAAAGCTTTTGGGATAAGACAAACTCATTCAAGACATTTTATTAAGAAAAATAAAAAATAATTATTACATTTTATATAAGCTTAATAAGCGAGTGATAAACTGGCAAATCGATAGACTAGATAATGTCATAAGTGGCAAAACCCTTGTGGTAATTACCCACCTAGTGGTTGAAACCCTTTCTAACTATTTGGTAAATACATATTTTACATACAGAAATTAATGTTCTACTTTCCTGAAAATAGTACAGTAATCCCTCGACATTCGCGGGCTTGGTATTCGCGGTTGCTAAAAAAATAAAAAATACTTGTGAAATTCGTAAATTATTAGTGTATGTACTGTAATTATTATTGTACGAATTTAATAACATTGTATAAATACCACGTCGGCGAAACACTCATTTATACCACTGAATACACTCATTTTTCCTACCTCTGCGTGAATACAAGTGGACTTGTGCAACTGAAGGTCAATGGCATACTGTACTGCACAGTGATTCAGGTAGTGACATCAATTTAGTGTACAGCAAGTCAAATTATTTAAAAGCGACTGAAATTTTTTTCGACTAGCGAAAGAATTAGCTACGAAAGTGTCCGAAGTCGATCCTTGTTTCGAACCGAATGGTCAATGAAATTCAGTCGAGAACTTGACAGGGCATTAGCACCGTACAACAAAGTGCGAAAAAAATTAGAACTAAATAAAAAACAATCATATAGATTACAAGTTTTTTAGTTTTATTTTAGTAATTGTAGTGTTATAGATTTCACATTGATAAATATTTCTAGAGTGGACTGTACAGTTCTTCGATTTTAGTGAAGACATAAAATTTAAGTAAACATGAAATGTATTTTCTAAATTAATTATAAGTATTAGTACATAATGTTTTAAAAATTTCTATATGTCAAACATAACCTCCCTTTTCCCATAAAGATCTGGTTTACCCTATTCGCGGTTTTGTTGTTCGCAGCAATTTTTTGGAACCTATCCCCGCGAATAGCGAGGGATTACTGTATTCACTTCAAAAAATGCAACAATCAATATTTTCCAAATTTCTCCTGACTATTTATTTTTAATAAATAGTATCAAAATTAAAGAGAACATAATTTGCTACATTTTTGTATAGCCGATAGCGGGTTAAAGCTCTTTTTAAAGTAGAGAAAGTTATGTAACTTTTAATCAAATGCTTCATTTTAAGCTTATTTTAATATAATTACTGTTAATATAAATGAATGTTTATAATTAAATAACAGAGTATTGCAGCCCATGAATGTATCAAGTTTAATTTTCATCTGAACTTTTTACATACCGGTAGCTTTGAAGTACAGGTAATATGACGGAGTCTATAGCTAAACTGGAAATATGTTGAATGAAGGCAAAATCACTGTAGTGAAAAAGAACAGGGAATATAATTGTAATAATAATGAAGTTATGTACAACAGTGAAATTTAGAATATGAAATGGTTTTATGTAATGATGAGAATGTAAGAACACTAGGACACCAACCGATGCAATTGTTTTTCTTGTTGTTTTCTTTGGTAATTTAAAAACAGATTCAATGGATGCAGTCTTACGACAAGTCAGTTATTAAAAATGAATTTAAACTTCTAATCTACTGCCAATGATGCTGCACAGATATTCAGAATGTTTCATGAACAGCAGGTATAAGGATGTAAAAACTAGATAGGAGTAGGTTAAAACTGAAACAATGATGAAATCACTCTTATGAAAACTTCAAAGACTAACGCATAAGACCTTGTTCAATTGGATGAAAGTATACTCAGGGCCAAAGAAAAGCAATATTAAACTAGGTTACACACCTTAGGGACTGTCAACAGTTATGTATCATTTTTTCCGGTGAGGAACGGTTTCAGAAAACCATACTATATTTTTCTGGCCAGCTGGTGTGCTTTTTGTTATTCATGTTTCTTGTGACTTGACAATCTGGAAGTATAGTATAGCCTTCCGAAACCGGTCGTCTCTGAAAAAAAGGATACAGAACTGTTGACGGTACCTAAGGAATGTAACCTAGTTTAATACTATTACAGTTCTTCAGAAGGCTAACAATCGTATAAAAAAAGTAATATATTAATATCAATGAAAAATATTTCTTTGTTAATATTGTTTTAGCTATGGATAACATATTTCAATTATAAAGTTGTTTTACCGCCATGCGTATCCTTGCCCTCGTTGTCAAAACGTGTAACAACCATTTTGCGTCTAAGCGCATTGATAAACACTGAACACTAAACACATATTAAATTTTATAACACACACATTTCACATTAATTCCTCTAGACCAGGGGTTCTCAACCTGGGGACTTGAGGATAATTTCAAGGGAAGCGTGAGTGTATTAAAAAATGAAATAAAGTAAAATTCTAATTTATTAAATTTTGTGCCAGCCCTCTCATTAATGTTGTGAAAATTACTGACATTACATGCAAACCTAACCTAGATTATCCCAAATTATTTTTGTATTTAGTTAGCATATGTTCTAATAATAATATATTCAAAATAAAGTTATATGCAGTAATATTAAATTTTGTGTGTGAAATTATCTGTATTTTCATTTCAAAACCAGCTTCAGTTTCAAATTCCGATTGTACTACTTGTATTAATCACATATGGTGATGGTATGAGGGGAGGCATGACATCACATCAGTGTTCAAAGGGGGCACACAGCCTAAAAGGTTGAGAACCAATGCTCTAGACGTCGTCATAATAAGCTTACACATAAAAAGTCATACACAGAACAGAAGATGGGCCAACAGAACGTACAATTATTTGAATTGTTAGCTCAACACCTAACGGAAAACTATGTCTGACTTTTTATATGAATTTGTGATAAGTTTAACTTATTGTAACAAAGTCCCAATGAACAAAGAATGAAAAGTGAAATTTGCATGCTATCAAATTTATTATGTGCAGTGTTTAACAATGGGTTTAGTCGTGAAACGGCTTTAACACGGGGTCAAGGATACGTATGACGGTATGGAACCAAATTTATAATTAAATTAATTAACGAACGTAATTATTACATAATTTTCAATTCCTATGTGTAAAAAGAAGGTTTTAATTATTGCATTTTTTGTATTAGAAAATATTTTAGACATTTTTGCTGCTGCAATTTTAGGTGATTACTGTAGCACAATGTGCATTGAATATATATAAGGAAATGTTTCGAACAAAAACAAAAAGGAATTTTATGTTCTCTTTAAAACTGATAACTATTTGTCTGAGGAAACCCTAATGGCGAGGAGATACTCTGAAAAATCTATTACTGTACTCAGAAACTGTAAGAAATTATATTTTTCATTAGCACCCCGAAATAAAAAATTAAGCAGTTTTTCTAGTGTAAACTAATTTCATAACATATACAATTAAACTATAACTTACAATATTATATTTTAATCTAAAGTTAAAAACAAAGTTATAATTTGTGCAAATTTTATCCAAAATAAAAAGTGTTTTCACAGCCTACGTTACCAGCCAAAGTCAATAATGAAGGCAATACCTTTCTGCAACGTCAGTCGAAAAGTTCTGAAACTTGTAAAAATATTACAATCATCTGTTATTTTGTTTTAAGAGAATGAAATTGCGAACAATAGATTTTTAATAAGTTTACATTTATGTCTTTGATATAAATATGCACCAATAAAACTAAGAGCAAAACCCCGTTCAAAGATTGTATTTACAATCCTGACAAGGACTACAAGTTCAAGTTGTAATGGTCTGCATCTACCTAAATTGTAATTACAAAAAGGTAGAACAAGGTTCAAGACTACTTGAAATTATGCATTATTAGTTATAATGTTATTAACAAGAAATCCAATAAATTATTTCCTGTAATTTTTATGTGTGAGTATACTTAGAATTTGAATTAACCTCCTTCAAAGTACTGTACTTGGCTATCTCAACGTTGAATCCACGACTGGAAGCATTTCTGGAAGGCTTCCTTCGGAAGGGCTTTCAACTGCTGGATCGTAGCCATCTCAATGTCAGAAATGGTGTCAAAACATTTTTTTTAGGAGCCAGAAGTCGCACGGTGCCCAATCTGGTGAGTAAGGCATATGTGGACAGACAGGAACACATTTTCCGATCAAAAACTCGCGAATCAAAAGCAACTTGTGGCACGGCACGTTGTCATGATGAAGAAGGAAGCCCATTTGTTAGGTCTCTTTCATTGCACATCATTACTCAAACGTTCCAGAACCCCGCTTCTAAAATTTGAAGTTTACAGTTGTTCCCTTTTGAACGAACTCTGATCTCACTATCGAAAAAAAAACAATGAGCATGAAATTGACCTTCGACTTTGACTGACAAACCTTTTCAGGGTGAGGAGAGTCACTGGTTTCCAATTGAGAACTCTGAATTTTCGCCTCAGGGTCTTCCCCATAGACCCAACTTTCATCTTCAATTAAATGTTCTTGGCCACAAAAAATTCGGATCTGCATGAAGACAACCCTTCAATTCTGCGCAAACTGAGCCACGATTTTACTTTTATTCATCAGTGAAAAGTCTGTAAACAAATTTTGTACTCACTCGCCTCATTTGAAAATTATTGGTTGAAATGCTTTACATGGACCCGTACGAGATGTTAAGTTCTTCAGTAAGCTCTCAGATAGTTTGGCCACTTTTTGCACGTTACCAACTAACTGTTTTTGAAGTCGAAGTACGTCCCGACTGTTTTTTATCTTCAACCGAATCATTTCCACTTTTAAACCGTCTTCAGAGTTACCACATTATCGCCATACTCTGACTTTAAAATTTCATGAGTGTCTTTGGCACTTTTTTGCAACTTGAAGCAAAACTTAGTGTTTGAAATCCATGATGGACGACAGACACGGTAAACACGACCTCACTCTAGCGGCTCTGGAAACTGACTGACAAGTCAGAATGTGTTCAAACTTGACACTGTCTGACTAAACCGATCAGGCTATTTGGCATATTAGATCAAATGGATACAGCTTCAGAAGTTGCTGCTATAAAAATTCATTTACCGTATTTTTTGCTCATAACTCGTTTTTGAGGAGAGTATAATAATAAACTACCTTTCTGATTCTTCAACATTACCTATTTTGTGTCAGCCAGATTATGCTTAAAATAGAAGTAACACAGAGTGAAACCATATCAGACTGTGAACTGAACACAAATATCTTTGTATTGACATACAGTCTTTCCTCACGATAACAGACCTTGGTTTAACAGGCTTTAGATAAAATGGCTTAGCTTCGTTTATATCGCACGGTAATATCACTAGCCTCATTAATCATTTGAAAATCTGTACTGTATTGCCAAAATAACCGACTGTTTTGAAATAAACTATTTATACAGTAGAGCCGCGGTTATCCGAGCCCCAAATAATCGAGTTCCGGGTTAACCGAGGTAGTAAAACAAAAATAAAAAAGTTCGGTTTGCGATAGACGCATGCGTTAAAGTAACCGCGCAGCAAAGTGAAATCCGCATATAGGGCCAAATCTACTGCACTGTACTTATATTAGTCACATAATGTTTTGTCGAAAATGGGTTCTGGTAAATAAAAAGCACAGTTTTTAACCAACATTAAATACAGTACTGTACTCAGTAATTCCAATGCTTTGCTAATCGTCAATAGGATTAGGATTTTTTACGTTTTAAGGTATTTTGACCGGTACAAGTACTGTTTATTCAAGGGACTAATAGATTTTCTTAATGAATCACATAATTTATTTATTTAAAAGTAGTGAACTAAATAAACAATCAAACAAATGACTTGAATAAACAATAATATGAATCTTGTAGTCGGATAAACTTAGTAGCGTAGTAAGAGTAGATAAACGTCTCTGATTATTATTTATGCGATGGTGATATCATCATTCCTTATCTTGTACCTGTTTCTATCCGAGTATAACTTCTACCCTATTCGGTTTATCCCCTCTCACACTTCTCCTTTAGTTTTTGTGTATACAGTAGTTTGTTTCAGTATCAAATAAACACTCGCTCTTAAAACATTACCTGTCTCATACTGCACATCGTTTGCATAGTTTTCAAGAGAACAAGTTCCGTTAAACAGAAAGCACTTATGGACTTATAATAATTTTTTATCTGGAACATGTACTGTAGCCTATGTATGTCTTTTTATCATTTTGTACTTTATTTTTATTTGGACTTGAGTTTTTCATTTGATAATACAGTAGACACCTTTTTTCACATCTTTGACCTCGTTTTCATTGATTTCACCAGTTTACCGTACGTTTCCCTATCGATTTTGGACAGATTCCATGATATCCGGTCTACATTACCTCGGATAACCGCGGCTCTTCTGTATTTTGATAGATTTATCGTAGTTGTGGTTAACAACTTGTAAAACTAACTTTACCTAATAGATTTTGATCCTGAACTGTGTTTTATTTTGGTAAAAGTTTGGCTGCAAGGTCATCTTTCATCTGTTGAAAAGTTTTGCCTGTGAACAAATAAATAAAACATAGATAAAAATAGATAAAACATTAATAACATACAAACTATTATATTAGCAGAGGTTTGGAGACATGTTTTCTGTTCAGTATTTAATAAGACATATTGATAATTGTATTATTGTATAACACTTCACATGTTGTTCTTATCAATGACCCTGGCTGAATTCATTTAAATAAAACAATTTTCTATATAATATACAATTTCTGTACAGAGTAAGTGTCGTAGGTACACTATGCGACACTCACAAAATGGATATCGATTGGGCATTTGGTCTTAAGGGTTACATGCTACAATAGTGCAGACACTCTGAATTTAAAGGAACCAATTCATAATGTACAATGACCAAAGAAACCTAATTAATAGATGGTATAAGTAGGCTAGATCTCCAAATTACTAAGCTAGTCAATAGGCCATTTCTCAAATGAAAAACAATAAACTAAAGAACAATTTAATATTAGTTATATCAAATAATAATAATATTTAAGATATGTAAACATTAAAAGAAAATATTAGAAAACTTTGTAAGCCTAGTTCAACTGTATAAAATTTAGATGTATCACAACGATCAAATCACATAAATTTAATATCACCAATCAATTAAACCATACACAAGACACTGTAAACTTTATTTGCTATCATATATTGAAAGTATAAACTCTCAAAAATCTTTGATAACTGTAACGTTTTAATAAAGCGCGCCTTTAACTTCATCTCAAATGCCTATTCATAATAAAACAGCAACCCTGACCCGATCTGCCGTCCATCACGGACAACTACAAATCAGCTGTGACCTGGTACTGAACAGCGCATGCGCGACTAGATAAAGACTTATGCATCAGTCACGCTTTCATTAAGCTTTCTTCGAGGATGGGTACAACATGGTCTGACATATTTCTTATCTACACAATGCGTCTAATATAATTGTTTCAAAAGATAAGTGATGCTTAGTGCGGTGTATTCGCTTACCAAAAAGTATTAATTTAATTTAAAACATTGTGCATTGTGTAATTTGGGACGTATATAGTAGTGAAAATGTTTTGTAATACGTAACGGCAGTAAACCGGCCATGCTTCTTAGTTTACAACATTTTAACCGGCGAAAATATATTAATCTCATTCACCAGGTAAAGAATTCATACAAATATTTTAAACTAATTTCCATCTGAGTTTGCTATAAATATGTATATTGTCTGAATTTAACTTTAACCATTGTTCTACATTTACAAAGTAATCGTCTGTCATAAATTAATTTAGTCTAAATAGCCTATTTGTTAATATCAAGATACAGCATAATAGCACTAAGCAAAGTGCAATTTAATATTTAATACAGTAGAGTGTCGAAAATCCGAACTAATTGGGACCGAGGGGGTTCGGATTATCAATTTGTTCGGATTTTTGAAAATAACAAAAAAATGCCATTTAGGCTAAAATATATGCCCTTTAATCGATTAAAGTGTTTAAACAGTACAAGCAGTAATGTAATTACAATACAGTATGTAATACTATTTACATATTATGATTTAGAAGAACCTGCACGTACAGTTGGCTAACATGATTACACTTGTAACTCTCAATTACAGAACAGTACATAATTATAAAAGTTGACTTGTACATTATTTGTACAAACGAAAAATTCAAAAAATACTGTACAGTACTGCATGTGCGACACACTGTTATAATGATTACACAAAGAGAAATGAATGAACTTTCTGTATGAAAAAAGGGTGAATGAACTTATTAGCGTGACAAACTGACAGCCAGTCTTATCTGCTGTGAGGGCGTCTGAGACAGGTATTTTAAGAAGTGTTTAAAAAGAGATAATAATGGCAAACAACGATGAAGATTTTTGAGAAATTTTTAACGACGGAATTGGAATTTGCGAAAACGAATTTTTGTAGGGGCTGCCTTGGAATGCGTTCGGATTTTTGACGTTTCGGATTATTGACGTTCAGATTATCGACGCTCTACTGTAGCCTTTTAAAGCCATATAAAAATAGCTAGTATCTGTTCAAAGTATTTCTTTAATCCTATTTCATAAAATCATAGTTACAAAAGCTATGCAGTTTTATACATGACATTTTGACATGACAGCATATGAACAATCTTAAACTTGAAAACTAAGTTACATAAGTTCTAAAACTAAGTCCTGTTGTACTTTGTTTGTAGTGAATACTAGTGCAAGAACTACCCTGTTATTTCTTCAGTAAAGTGAACACATTCTGTAAACAAACCGTCTTAGGGGCAAACAATTTGTGAACAATGGAAATTTAGAGCAATTACACTATCAATCATGAATTTCATAATGACTTCAAATTGGCAATTAACATATTGAAATATTTCAATCATTATTAATCAAAAATAAAGGCTTATGAATCAATTAATATATGCATAAAGGCTATAAAAAAATATCTTATAATTACTTATATTTTGAATGGGATAGCATGCAAATTTTTGACTTAACAACCTCCAAGAGGTTATTTCAAAATTAAAATATTTTTTTTAATAACGTGACGTCACACATAATTAATTTTTTTATTTTTATTACTGATAAAGAGTTGACCAACCATAACTTTATTTAAAAAACTTTACATAAATAAATAGAGATAAATGATATAATTATTGTACAATTAAGTTTATTTATAGGTGTTCATTGTGTAATGAATTGTACCTTGTTTTGTACGTTTTCAGATCATACACAACATTGTATACATTGTAAAGTTTTTGATATTTAACCCTTCCCACGCGGCAAACGAGTATAACCGCAACAGTAGACTTTGACCCAAACGCGTATTACGGCTAAAGTCGCAAAAATATATTTTAACCTCTGGTTCATTAGATAGTTCACTAAAGTTCCGGTAGAATGCCGCTGTCCGCTGTCTATTTACGAAGAGAAATATGTTTTGTTTAATGTTATACGCCTCAAGGCACTGGAGGTGGGCGTTATTATATCTTGAATTGCCCGGCGGTGCACGTATTCTGTAGCTTCTACAGAGCGTATAACGGCTAAACTCGCAGTCACACTAGTCTGATGTAAGACGCCCTCCGTGTTTGTATTTGAGCTTTGTTTTGAAGAAGAATTGTTTTTATAGAT
>JAGFPH010001435.1:260175-271305 GCA_018207615.1 Philaenus spumarius
TACCATGCACAGCAGGTGTTTTGGGATTTTGTAGCATTTTGATCCTGAGTCAAATACACTTAAAACATACAATATGTTAGAATGGAAAAGGCTTTTTATCGCATATCTGAGAGCTATTCTTAGGCAGAAAGAAATGTGTTATACATATCTTAAACAAATCTGTATTATGGATGGGTTTCGTATTGAAAATCTGCCATATTGAATCAAATTTTATATTTTTATAAGATTTATATACAGTACAGTCTCGCTAATCCGGCCTCCGATGATCCGGACGGCCGGCTAATCCGGACACCCCTAAATAATAAAAAAAAATTAAATTGCAGTATTTTTCTGGGCACAGTAAACGCAATCAAAGTTTTCCGAGAGCGAAAATAGTTAAGAGTTTATTTGTCCCCTTACCTATTTTTAGCGGAAGAGAAAGCTCAGCCGAGGATAGAAAGGGTCAGCCACCTGCCCTCCCGTCCATTATCTTTTGTCCCACAGTATTTCAAGGAAATGACTCACTTCACCAGCTCACCGCACTATACCTGACTGCAGACTGTCTCAACAGTCCCTTTTTGTTTTGTTTCTCGTTAGACGTCTGGAGTGAAATTTTCAGTGCGCCCTATTCATTTACACCGTGGTTTCAATAGCTTAAAATGCTCGAAAATCTTTGAAATTTGACAAACTTACAGTTTAATAGTGTGGGACACTAATGGTGTGTTCACAATTTGAAAATAAAAATCGAATAAAGTCCAAACTTTTTTATACTTTTTAATTCGTGACATCAAAAAGTTGCATTACGAGAAAAATTTTGGTTTTTCGGGCTTGTGCATCATGTAAGCGAGAGAAATGTAGCTGAAAAGCTACATTTTCAAAAATTTTTTTTTTTTTAATTTGCTATTGTAGTTTCTATCATACAACAGTTAGAACACGAGCTTCGTTTCGCGGGTAATGTGACAACATGTACGGGCGGCTCGCTAAAACTGGCTTCACTCTTGCGTTCGACTTGTCCAGTCTATTTAATTCTGTGGTCGCTGATATTTACTGTATAAGGTATTACCAAAACACCATTTAATATGTTTTCTCATTTAAAACACAAACGGTATACATTTCATGAATTTTTTAGGCTTTTTCTAGAAATCCTCATGGTGGAAATCAACATAATATATTAGTTATAGAAATAGGCTTAATCATTAAACAAAGACATTTGAATATACTTGGTATCAGGGTTTAATTTTGGGGGAATTAAATTTTAGGGTTTTTTTCACAGTTTGGGGGGGAATTTTCATATGTTCCTGATTATATGATCAATATATATAATCAATATATGAAGATTTAACAAATCCCCCCCCCCCAAATTTAGAGAAAAACTGTTTTTTTTTTTTTTTTTTTTCGAAAAGACATTTTTATGCATAGGCTACGTCCAATATAAATTAACATTTTTATATATTACAATAATTGATAAAAATATATATTCATAATTCAAATAGAATAATTATTAGTATAAATACTACAACATATAACAATTTTATACCAATCACCACCCGAACAATTAAAAACATATAAGTTAACAAATAATTTAAAACACAATTACACAAAGATAAGAAATCGTAACTATTAAAGTGGGGAACAAGCAATCAAATTTAAACTTAAACTAAAAATATAATATTCATAATTCAAATAGAATAGTTGATTTAAATACTACAACATATAACAATTTTATACCAATCTCGTTTTGAACAATTAAAAACATATAACAAATAATTTAAAACAATCGTATAAACTACAACTAACATTTAATTTAAAATTGGAGAATACATCCATGATTTCAATGCCGGCTACAGTTTGTTGCTGTAGAAGATCTAGACAAAAGTAGCTGTCTAAGGCTGTTTTTAAAGGGTAAACAATGCTGCAAATTTTTAATGCTCTGTGGGAGCTTATTTATCACCAGCTTGTGCAGGAAGTTTGCTGTATAGATTTAGTCTGTGCTGTCTAGCACGATAATTATTAGCTTGCCTGGTACTATAACTGTGTATATCTTTATTTTGGATATGATCACATTTAAATTTAAAGTAGAGTATCACCTCAAATATATATATACTCGGAAGTGTAAGAACTCCAAGATCTTTAAAAGCAACCCTACATGACTCAGCTTTTTTAAGACCTGCCATAAGCCGTATAGCTTTTTTCTGCAAGACAAAAACCCTTTGCATATTCCGAACTGACGAATCTCCCCAGAGAAGAATTCCACAGTTCAGATATGGATATACAAGACCATAGTAAGCTGTTAATAAAATAGTAGGATTGCAGTATAATTTCAAATTTCTAAGTATAAATATTCCTTTACTAATTTTTGCTCAAATATGTGCAATGTGATCAATCCAAGTCAACTTATTATCAATACAAAAGCCCAAAAACTTTGCACCATTAACCTCTTCAAGTACACTATCATCCAACATAACACTTGGTGTCTGATTTGGACTATGTTTCAAGTTAAAAAACATGTACTTTGTCTTATTAGAATTCATTGTCAAATTATTTTTGGCAAAGTATTGACTGGCCGCATTGACTTGTAGAAAAGCCTTATGCTCTAAATTTTGAATTGACTCTGCTTGGAAACTCAAAGTTGTATCATCAGCAAATTGAACTATGCTGTCTGCATGCACTGCTGATGATAAGTCATTGATATAGATTAAAAAGAGCACCGGTTCGAGAACTGATCCTTGGAGGACCCCATATCTCAGCTGGGTTAGTTTTGACAGCCTCCCTGCAACATTTACTCGTTGTGTTCTATTATAAAGAAATGATTTTAGCCACATAATCGGTACTCCTCTAATACCAATTGCTTCACACTTGTCCAATAATAATTCATGATCCACAAAATCAAAGGCTTTGGAGAGGTCCAGAAAAATACTCATGACATTTCTTTTCTTTTCTAAACTTTCCAATACAAAGTCTAAAAGATCAACTGTAGCGTCTATTGTTGATTTACCTCTTCGAAATCCAAACTGAGAACCACAAAGGACATTAAACCCCTCTAGATAATTCAGCAGCTGCATTAAAAAAAGCTTTTCAAAAACCTTACTGAACACTGTTGTTTCTATTGTGTTAAAAATCTTCCATTAATCGTAGTGATAGTGCAGTATTATTGACAGCCAGGCATTTCGACTAATACTACTCTAGTGCAATGTAAAGACGAGCCGATAGAGAGTGCCGAGTGTGGTGTGAACTACAGTGACTAGATAGAGACAGTGTGGCCAAGTGAGGTCTTGTTTCCTATTGGCCGGCAGCCATGTTTATCCTAAATTCTTATCTGTTTCTATTATATATGTTTTGTTAAATTTTTTGCACAAAAAAACAGAATACACTTTTTAAGAAGAAACAGTTTTTATTATTTATTTTCAATATAAATATCAAACTGTAACAATTAAATCGCTTGTTTTTCCCTTTATAAAAAAAACAAAGAGGACATTTCTCTTATAATTACAAAGAGATATAACACTAATCTTTACATTATAATTCTGAGCAGATGACATTACTTTTAGGAAAAACATGGCGGCCACTTTCATATGGCCACACTGTCTCTATCTAGTCACTGTAGTGGGAACAAAGTATAAACATATTATATACATTAACAGCATAGCTGAGAGCTTGCCAAGGTCAGTCTGCAAACAAATAACTTTTTGGGTGAAGATAGGTATTATTCAAAACTCTTCTTATATCAAATAGTTATATATTATTATAATATTTAGTCTAGTATTCTACTTTTTCTTTGCCTCACGTTGTGAAGTTAAATTTATAATAATGATCTTTTTTTAAATGCCCAGTATTAAGTACTTATTCAAAACTCTTTTAATTTTACAATAAGAAAACAATATTTACAGACCTAATATTTAAATTAGAATATACCCAAAATATTATAGGCCTATAAGTTTTTTTCTTTTTTTCCAAGTACAAATTATTTTATTTAAGGCTAAACATCCCAGGATTAGTTCCAAATTCTGCTACCACGGCGCAGCACCAAAATGGAGCCATTTTGTATTGGTGTTTATTGGTGGAATTTTCGTCCGATGTTCATTTGCAAAACTGATTTGTGAACGGAATAAGATTAGAATTCACGCCAAAGAAGCTAAATTTGAATTAAGTTGCTGGTTTAAAAAATAATAATAAAATAATTGTGTTACAAAACGAAAAATGCAAATCGCAGGTAGTCATTTTAAAGACAATAATTTTTAATTAATTTTACACTTTTAATTTTTAAAATCACCTAGCTGGTTTAGTCAGTATCGTTGTTTATTTATACATTTACAGTAATGAGAACAAACGCGAGAGTGACACGAAGCAGGTACAGTGCCGCTGTGACTCACTCGCGCCACCTATCCCCCCACCACGCGTCTCAGATGTTGCTTGTATACAGTTGGATGACGGTTTTCCGCTCTTCCATCCATGTGCTCTCCCGCGATTCTTATTTGTTGTACTATTGCGTCGTCTTGTAATTATTGTTATTGAGAACGTTATTTCGTTTAACATTTGTTTTCTCAATGGATCGCCGAGGAACAACAAAATCTAAAAAGCAACTTCGGCTTTCAACGAAGGCTAACTATATCTTAGTTAGCCTAAAATATAGAAAAAAGGAGTGTAACGGGTGTTACTGAAAATGGATAGTGAAGTTGAACTTCATGTAAATGTTCTTAAAACTCTGTGAATTTTAAAACTGTAAAATTTTGAAAAAAATATGAGTTATTCCACAGCGGCTGGGCTGTGCTGGAGGAGGGGAGGGTGATGGTGTGCTACGCAGCGGGAGGAGGGGACCGGAGCGTGAGAGAAATAATGATAATATCTTTAAAAAACGATTCCGATACGACCATTTGACCGAGTTAATATCTGAAAACGGCAAAATTATTTTAAAATTTGTATTTACAAAATGACTACCTGCGATTTAAACAAAATATTACAGCAAAAAAAAAATCTGTATAAAACTTTTTTATAAATAAATTTTTTTTTAAATCATCACAATAGCGTGAATGTTTTATTCATATCATTTACAAAATAACTTACAAAACAAAAATCAGATAATAATTACGGAAATTATTCGTAGTACAAATTTGCCGCAGAGGTGCTGCCATCTATCGGGCCAAAAACACAACTTTTTCAGGGATGTTTAGCCTTAAATCTTTCTCTTTCTGGGGTTATAGTTCGCGATTAATAAATATGCCAATTTAACCCTAGAATCGCCAGTGTTGATTAAATTGGATTTTTTGGCGTTTTCAAGCATTTTCTTTTTAAATCGTCAAATATAATAGTTAAATCCCAATCCAAAAGTGTTCCATAGGTTTTTTATAGAAAAAGTTCCAAGAATTTATATATGCAACTGAAAAATTTAATGATGTAAAATTGTAAAAGTTATTAGCCCAGGAAGCAAAAAATGTTCAGTAAGGGGAAAATATAACTTTAGACCTTCATAAAAAGAAGTAAATATTTTTTTTCAAAAATATACAGAAGTTTTTTAAATTAGTTCTAAGTAGAAGTGTACAAAAATATACATCAATTTCAAACAAATTTGTTAGAAAACGCCTTTTTTATGTTCTTACTACAAGACCGCTAGCAAAATCAGGCCTATTTTGACAAATAAAGTAGGAATATAATATGCTTTATCCAAAAATGAAATTTTATTACAAAAATTGTAGAGAATAAATCATAGAATTGAACTGTATACTTGAACATTTTAAAATAACCTATTTTATAAACGTATTTCACTTTGTTTCATTAAATTACAACAAATAACACAATAACGCTGTCTACCATGCTAAACAATAATGGCCAACGCCTGTTTAGACAACTATAATTTTAAAACGATGATTAGATAAGTAATTATACGTTTTACAAAACAAAATTAAAGTTTGAAACATTTCCTTTCCAATGGTTTTTGTTTTATTGAGATAGGATGATTTTTAGTGGGTGAAATATTTGGAAGGGAACCTATAGGCAGGTTTTGGGGGATTTGCGCCATGGGCTTCGGGGGGGATGGGCACTCCTGCTTGGTATGATATTTTAATTGTGAAGAGGCAAAGATAAAACAGCAGATAAAAACTTAAAATTAAATACAATGAAAGTAATTAATACATGAACATGCAAAACTATTGTAAAAAATACTGATATTGCTTCAATTATAAACAGTTTAATCTAACATCAAACTTTTAAATGGGAGAATGCATTTTTTGTTGTTGTTGAAAGATTTGAAGTTTCAATGTTTTCACAAGCCTGAACAGTGGATTTAGATTCATTTTTAAAAGTAGCATTGATAAGTAATGGAGGTAGGTACGGATACAATCAATCAGAATGGCGTGTAGGGAGGATAGTTGCGAGAGAGACGGAGTACCTATCCCACCACACTTCCCTACCGAGGCTAGGCAGCGCGGCGTACAGTCAAGTCTATAGACGATGGCTTTTTACATACCAAATATATACAACACAGCCATGCACGTCTGACCAGATTTGACACTGACTGTACTTTTTTTACTATGTGACTGAGACTGACGTTGGTAGGAGGCGGGCTTTCCTACGCATGCGCAGCCCGCTCGCCATTCTAAATGCGTTGAACTATATCACTGATGTCAATTAGTCTGAGTCTGTGCAATTTCAAACACCAAACTTTATTGAAAGCATCAATTAAATTGATAGTTTTATATTCTAAAAATCTTTTACCGATGTAATAATGGTAACGACGAATAAATACATTCCTTACATTGCCATCATTGTTCTGTTGAGCATTAACTGCTTGGAATTTGTAGTCAACCATAGCCAACCTCCAAAAAACAAAAACAAAACTCAACTATAGCTTTTGGAAAACATAGTCACTCAAAAACAATTAACTTAAAATAATAAAATTAATACATATCCCATCTTTATGGACATAACTAGTAAGCCCTCGTGAAAAATCACTGGTAGATTAATTAGAATCACATCAGTAAAACATCATTTAAAAAATACTATTTAAAAACAACAGAATTTATCTAGGCCCACCTAACAATGCTGAAGGAATTTTTATCACGTAAATATGTATAATTAATTATAAGGATTATAAAACTGTAGGCTTATTTGTTAAAATTGTGTATTTATACATTACTTTATTATATATTAAAATAAAGATAAGAACATTATCTTTGAATTGCTTTTTATAACAAATGATTTAGAAGTAATTAATATTATAATGAGAAATGAATAATCAAATATGTTTATATGTTATTCAAAGATGTACGAATGTTTTCAAAGCTAAACGAATGGGTATATTATCTTTAAATTTGTATAAATAAATATATTGATGATAAAAGGTTGTATTTATATTCGGTTTTTAACCTCAAGGTAAATGTTATAATTTAACACAGTATAGCCTATATTAGTTCTATAATTCTTATTTTTTTAAATTTACTTCACAAGACATTATTTTAATGATTGAAGTTGTAAACATAAACCCAAAGTTTCATCAACGATTGTATTACAAATGATGGGTGAAATCAGTTGTTATACTATATTGTTACTCACGTATGTATGTACATAAACTCGCTTTTAAAGGAGTTGATAACTGCTGTAATGTTGCACAAATTACATTCAGACTGATACATGAAATATATAGATAGAAAATCATAGATGAGTTCGTTAATAGGTAAAATCAGCTACTCACCGTTATATTGTTACTAACGTACGTACGGATACACACTCACTTTTATAGGAGTTGATAACTGCTGTAATTTTGCAAAAATTACTTTCAGACTGAAATATATATCTATATGTCTATATATCTATATGAAATATATAGATGGAAAATCATAGATCACTTTGTTAATAGGTGAAATAAGCTGTTATATTATATTTTTACTTGTGTACGTACGTAAGGACATACATATAGGAGTTGATAACTGCTGTAATTTTGCACAAATTACTTTCAGACTGATACATGATATACATAGATTGGAAAATCACAGATGAGTTTGTTAATAGATGAAATCAGCTATTATGTTGTTATGTTAATAATGCCATAACTGGCAAAACCTAGATCGGCACGGCTCAATCAATAAAAATTGTGAAATAGTACAAAAAGTTTTTCATTCATTTATTTATAATGGAATTTTACCAAGAACCAACGGTCGTTAGTATTATGTTGTTACGAACATACATATAGGAGTTGATAACTGCTGTAAATTTGCACAAATTACTTTCATACTGATACATGATAGATATAGATGGAAAATCATAGACGAGTTCGTTAACAGGTGAAATCAGCTGTTATGTTGTTACAGACATGCATATAGGAGTTGATACCTGCCGTAATTTTGCACAAATTACTTTCAGACTGAAACATGAAATATATCTAGATGAGTTCGTTAAATAGGTAAAATCAAGCCCAGTGGGAGGGGGAGAAATGGGGAGGGATTTTTTTTAATTGAATAAAACTGTCTAAATGTTAATAATATTTATATCCATTTAAGTTATTATAGCTCATAAGATTAGTACCAAATAAGTTGTTATATAACACCAACCATTAGTTCAAGGGGTGAAAAATAGAAGTTCAAGAATAAATTATTAGATATAGGACTTACCGCCTTCAATATTTCGTTTAACAGAAAACACAAAATTAAAGAATTATCTATAAAAAAAAAACAAATTTATGTTGTTTATTTATTACAAGCCGCTTGAACACATACTTGGAAACAAACATGGCTACAAGGTCGCTTATAAAACCAAAAATAATTTGAAGGGATACTTAAGTAATACAAGCAAATTTGAAGGGTCAAGAGTATACCAGTTCTCATGTTGTAATTGTCCAAAAAATATATATAGGGTAAACAGGAAGATCTTTTGAGAAAATATTTAAAGAACACATCCTGTCGGCCAAAGTACAAACCTCTCAAGAACCGAGTTAAAATTTGTCGATCTAGAATGACCATGGTTACTCCAGCATAGAAATACTACATCGATATAAAAAGGGAAAGTTGATGAACGCGCTAGAACAGTTCGAAATATACAAGAACTATTAAAATAGATAGTAGCAAGTTATTAAATGAAAAACTAAACTTCGATTCTAACGCGTTATACGACACTGTATTGACACAGGTAGATAACTCATCACCCCTTCCCATCAATTAACTTGCAAACCAACAGTACGCACCGGAACATCATCGAATGTAGTCGACTCATGAGTCAATACAGACGTGTAAGTGTTCTTTGTTTATTATCTAATTGTTGTGTAATTACGTGTAAGTGTTTGTGTAAATGATTAAGGAAACCTGAAAATAACTTTAAAATGGCAGAATAGCAGAAACGGCCGTCGTCTAACGACGAAAAACGGAATATTGAAGACGGTAAGTCCTATTCTAATAAATAGTATAGGCCTATCAATATTCAAAATGGCGACTAACAATTGCTTTAAGAATAAAATTATAACTCCCTTAGTAGGCAATAGTATGTATGTATAACCTCTCAAAAGGATTCATTAGTTCACTGAGCTTATGAACCCTGAGGAGGGTAACTAGGAGTTTAAAATCCTTAAATCTTTCCCCCGCTTTCCGTAGTAATTTGTAGTACTTTATTCTTTTCTCTCCCTCGCTTTCCGTAGTAACCCGTAGTAGTACTTTAAATGCGTATAACTTCGCCATCTGTTCGAATATTTTAAAACTAACTTCAGAAACGTGTTCAGAGAACATTTTACAGTACGTTGTAATAACAATTGTTCTAGCTTTAAGCTGTTTAGGATTTTAGTTCTGTGTTTAGAATCAGCTGTAACACAACTTTTGTCAACAAAGATTCACGTAAAACATGACAGTTGGACAGAACGTTGTGAATGAAAGTGAAATTGAAGAAATACTGGGAGAAAGTTATTTTTCTGATTTAAATTACGATTCTAGTGATAGTTACAGTTCAGGTGTAAGTTATTTTGAAGTGGAACTGGATAAATCAGAAGAAGGAGAAATAGGCCAAGGTGATGTTTCTCAACTGGTTAAAAGGTTATGTTTACCTAAAGGATGTAGTAATAAGCATAGTACTAATATTTCAGTAAAATGGTCCGATAGATTAAATCTCACAGAGCCAGGACCTTTTAATAATTACTGTAGTGGATCCATACATTATTTAATAAGTTAACTGAATATAAGTACCGTAACAAGTTTGGCCCTTTAAGAGGTCTGGCATGAGGCACTTCGTACCAATTATGAATGTGGGGAAAAAGGTTAATATGGGAGCACAATAAGCGGAGTATCAATTTAATGGGAACTTAGAATTAGATGGGAGTAAAATAGAAACTTCAAAATCTACCTCCACCACCCCTGTAGGCGAAGCCGAAAGGGGTTTTTATGATTAAAATATTATAAAGATCTTAAAGTAATAATTGCTCTTCTATAACTTCATAAATTCAGATACAGATTTAAATATATATAACAAATATGTAACTAACCAAAAGAATACATTTTATCTGTTAAAAATAGTCCTTAATATATTTTAATATGTATTCCATAAATGTCATATAATCTTCAGTAAAATTACTGTCAAAATTATAAATATAGAAATTTAAACGTTTATTGTAAGGGTAAAATACCTAGTAAAGTGCAGCAAATAAATATAGCATTTTTCCAAGGGAAAGCCCATTTTGCAACAAAGGAAATTATTATTATTGGAGCAGTATGACCTAAGTCTTGGTCGAGGACAGTCGAATACTAATGTGGCTCCATTCTGCCTATTTGGAAAAATATTATTATAACTAATCTAGAAAGACATCTATAAACGTGATAAATAAACGACCCAGTGGTAAATAATAAAGAGTTATAATATAGTGGACTCAATGAAAACCTGCAGATAAGAAACTCAACATTTCGTGAGATCTAACCTTATATACTTTAAGTTTGTGTTAAGATATTTCAGACTTCAAAACTTATAACTTTAGATACAATAACTCTATTTCCGAGTATTATTTAACATATATTGTGCATAAAAAAACTTTTCTTTAGTTGATTGAACTTTATATGTATATATTTTAGAAATGTGTTAATAGTTATAGGTCATAATATTATGTTATATGTGTATATTTGATGAATATTGTAAAATTTGAATAAGCCGGTACGATACCTCACCCCGAGATTAAGAATCCATAAATACAAA
>JAGFPH010001435.1:274668-285420 GCA_018207615.1 Philaenus spumarius
GGGGGGGATCAAAGTTATTAAAAAATGACTTCTTCAAAACTACCGAATGGATTTGAATAAAATTTGGTATGTAGCTTCCTCTAGGGCCATATGTGCTCACTAAGAAAGGGTTTGAAAAATTTCGAAATTTTACGGGGGGGTTTGGGGGATCAGTCATTAAAAAATTAATTCTTCAAAACTACAGAATGGATTTGAATAAAATTTGGTATGTAGCTTCCTCTAGCGCCATAGGTGCTTACTAATAAAGGGTTTGAAAAAATTCGAAATTTTAGGGGGGTTTGGGGATCAAAGTTATTAAATCACGATTTCTTCAAAACTACCAAACGGATTGGAATGAAATTTGGTATGTAGCTTCCTCTAGGGCCATAGGTGCTCACTAAGAAAGGGTATGAAAAATTTCGAAATTTTAGGAGGGGTTTGGGGGGATCAAAGTTACTAAAATCATAATTTCAGATCTTTTATTATTATGACAATAGTGCTTTTATTATTTAAGATCTATATATATATATAAAAGCCAAATACCACTCACTGACTGAACACTTAAAAAGAATACAATTACGTTAAAAAGACTGAAAATACCAACCATCATGGGCAACGCCGTACATGTCAGCTAGTTTAATATAATAGCACTCTGGCAATAGTAACTTATTCTCTTTTGTCTCTCAGACATATTTTAATTTGTTTAGTTATTATTTTTTCTAAGCAAGAATATTTATTCTACTAATTATAAATTCTACTCCTGATCATTCACTATGTTATGTATTTTATAATTTCTAATATTATTAAAATTTTTAAAAAAGGATAAAATTAGTGGGTCTGGTAGAGACTTGTTTAAAGAACATTTTGATAAAACTTTCTAAATATTTATTATTTCTTGTAAAATACAATATTTAATAATATAGTGGTACAGCACATTTTTTTTTATAAAACACAATAATTTAAATTGTTTTATTGACTAGAATTTATATCTAGATTTGTATTATTATTAAAACAAAAACATCCCTAAAAATAGTAAAATATGTTTACCTCATCTTGAATATTAATGGAACTTGATATTATGCCCTTGTAATTCTAATATACAATATTTTCACAATTGATTATTAACATTTAGCCAAACTTAAATTTATTAAAAATTATTAATAAATTATCAATAAATTGAAATTTATTGATTTAAATTTCTAGAGATTAAGTTGTGGTGATATAAAGAAATAAATAGTGCAATTTTATTACAGTAGTGGGCCTAATTAATAAATTTATTATAATTTCTACATTACTAAAAAGTGACTTTGCATTTTCTAAAAAATGTATTTCTTTTGCTCATTTAAATATTCCCTTTTAATGACAATTGAGCTTCTAATAAAATAATAACCACCTCAACTGGCACTACTAATTTTTACCTCGAATCACTTACAATTTAACATAAAATACAATATATTTTATTAAGTTTACAAATATTTTACAAACAAAAAATACATACTTATAATGAACTAGGCCTACTTTAAAACAACACAACATAAGAAGCAATACTGCATGGCAGAAAATTATTCAGGAATACTTCTTTGGAAACACTAAACTTATAACTCATTCAAACACCATTTTTAAAATTGTTCTTTGAGTAGGCCTATAGAAAAGATGTTTCGAAAAACAAAGACCAAACATAGGCCTATGTCCATATTTTTTATAACATATTAAAAGTGTATTTAAAAAAATATAAAGTGACTTTTTAATTTAACTGCATTATGTTAAATGGTTTGTTTTATTCCTTATTTGTAGTTTATTTGTCACATTTACCACACAACACTTTATACAGCTCTTGACAGCTCAGATTTGATATGGCAAATTCAAACAAAAAATATCAATTATATCATTGCTTTTATAATTTTATCTTGTACATATTCACAGAAACATTAATTTGTACCTATTATTATTAATTTACAGGGTAAATAAACTTTCAACTTCATTATTTTTTTGAGTAAAAACTATTACTAGTAGGCTAATGATAAAAAGGTTTAATTTTCAAGATTAAACTGATTTTATTGCTTCTTAAAATTAAATTACAATATGGCAGATCTATTTCAATAATATTTAAGCAGTTATTAATTTGAAGACAAAGCGTTCAAATTATAAATTGTTATGCGTTTCCCTATGTAGCATTCCAAAGTAAGTAACTATAAAAAAATCTGATCATAGTAAATATAGTGGTTGCAATTATTTGCAATTTAAGTGACATCTCTAATTTACTTACCAATAAAGTCTCCTATAAAATCACAAACCTTTGTAAAAACGTCACCTGAAAATTATTATAAGCACCATTATTTTCACTTCAATTTCAGTATATACCGTAATCACTATGTTCACGGTTAAATAATATTAAACCTTATTCATACAAAAAAGTAGACAAGTACCGTACCATAATTTATTCTAGCCAACATTTTTTTTTTTTTTAAGAAAAGAACGAATGTTAAGACTTGATTTAGGTGATTTCAAGATAAATATATATATATATATATATATAAGTAGAAACAGATAGAGAGAGAGGGAGAGAGAGATTGATTTATTGCCTTTTTTAGGGTGTAATAGAGGCTATGAAGCTCCTTCACTGTACCCATTAATAAATTACATATATTTGTACAAGATCTAAAAAAAAATAGTACTAACCAATAGAAAGTAAAATAAACAAACATGACTTAAGCTACAAACAGAAAACATTATAAATAATTATAGCGAAAAAAATGACAAAAAAAATAAAATATAAATATACCTACTTTACATCAAACTACAAACAATGTATACAGTAACTTATTCGATATTACATTGATGTTCATGATTCGTAAATTTAATCAATCCTATGTGTAAAAAGGGCCCATATTAGGTATTTGTTAGATCAATATATTTTGAATCGATGAAAATTAAAAAAAAAGTCTAAAGTTCATAACTTACAGTCTCTAGTCACAGTACGCCTTTGTTTCCACTTTGTAAACATATTACATAAATTAGTAACATCAATTAAGTTGTTTTAGTATAAAAGAAATGAAAGCATTAAACAAAAATAAATAGCCTGAAACTAAATAAAGTAGGCCTACTGAAGTTCTTCTAACTTAGTCTTTAGTACAGATGGGCTTAAGAGCGATTTTCTGTGAGCAGTGATCGCAGTGAGCATTTAAGGGAAAGAACAGTTAACAGTAGCAGCGATTAATCACAGTTTAGATAGCAGTTTACGAAAAAGGAACTGCTATCCTGCTATGAGATCTATGTTCTTTTCCTTTCCTGCTCAATACGAATACATTCATTTGTGTTAATAAACTGCTTGTTACTGACATATGGAATGTTAAAAATGCGTTTTAAGTGATTGTGTAAAATGTTTACGAGAGATAAAATTTAGAATGGTTATTTATTTTGTACAAAACTTACAAAAATAAATTTACAAATTAAACGCTTTTAATGATAAGCTGATAAATACAGCAGAAATAAATATTCAAAACTATATCCTGTTTGAAATGAAAGATATTATTTTTTAAATCACAAACTTGCTAAAAAAAAGTAAGCCTAATAACAAGCTTACTAGTATTACGATTCCTGATTTAAAAAAAAAACAACAACTCTTAACATTATATTTCGTTAAAACTGTTAACTGCTCTCTTGTCTGCTCACTCATTTCTCAGAACATGTGGGCGGTATCAAAAACGTCATCCAAGGTAGACCAATCACTGTATCGTATTATTCATATGATGTAAGTTAAACAATAATGACAGGTACAACATAACACAGCCTGAACAGTTAATAAGTAAACACAGTTTAGTTTATTCATTCTTTTATAAATAAAGACAGCGATTAAAGTGGCCTATTTGAGCAAAAATTACTTTTATTTTAACTAACATAAAGACTGTTTTATAATTTTTTATTTCTTAACTTTAGGGCTATATTAAAAAAAAACATACAAAGAGCAGTTAGCATGCACGTTCAAGAGCAATAACAACTGCTCTCTGCTCAGTAAAAAGAACAGTGTTCTTGTAGCAGTGATCACAATCACAGTTTTACCTCTCTAGTCTTTAGTCACAGTATGTTAACCTGCATTCAACATTCAATGAAGTAGGGTATGAATGTGCAGCACTTACTCTATTTCCTAAAAAGAAGGTTGTCATCTGCAAACATATCAGGTAAAGTAAAGTTACGCCAATTTTTTTATTTCCAAACATTGGCGTAAGTTTACTGTTCGACCCTAGCCTAATATTTTTGCAGACAAGGACGTTGTTTTATATTCTACTGCTAAATGTTGAATACAGGTAAATATACTGCGACTTAATACTATAGGTTGGAACCTTTTAGATTTTTAAATTATTGTTAAAATTATTATTCGTGCATTTCTGTGTACACCTTCGCCACAGGTTAGCCTAGGGTTGAATAGTAAACTTGCCCCCAAACATTTATATGGGTAGCCTATAATTTCATTTCTGTTATAGAATGTTTTCTGCCCATACTTACACTTTAATGTTAAAACGATAAAACAGTGTGACAACTTGTTTAGGTTGGCAGTAGGCCTAGGCCTACTCTCCTTCTTTAAAAAAGATTGTCCTCTGTGATATATAAACAGGAATCATATCGTAATTAATTATGCCAGTATTAATGAATGTTTATGAACATGAAACAAACAGTAACTGGTAACTATAAGTTAGTTAAGGTTCAAGATTTTTAGGTTGGCATTGTAGGTTAAGTTAGAGGGCATTTACTATAACTTAGAAAAACATAACATCTCCTAGGAGTTAAGATTCAGTCTAGTCTCTTCTCTAAGAATTAATTTAAATACTATTATAAATTCATTTATCTTATTAAATCAATATCATTACCAAAACTTGTTGCTTCACAACTCTGCACATTTACTGATAATAACACACAAATTATTCCCAAAGTTGTTAGCATTTTGTTATTATATACATCTTTGAATTCCATTGCAGTTACTTTATAACCTTCAACAAATTCTAAAACTACTATGCTAAGATTGAAATAGTAAACAGAAATGTAATAAATCTGAACACTATACTCATTTAACTTCCCACAAGCACTTCTGTAATTCCCCTTAAACTATTTACTTTTCGCAACGGATGTTAACTGATCAGGATCAGATGACAGATAAACATAAACTCGAACAAATTGTAAAAAGTACAACAAAATTTGACCATTTTCGTTTCAGCTGATTTCCAGGAATACTTAGGTCTATGGCCTTTGGTAGGACCTCTGGGCAGGACTAATAATAGGTCTATGGCCTTTGGTAGATCCTCTGGGAAAGACTAATACTATCAACCTTTCTAAGGCTTTGAAAGATTTGATAAAATATCGGAATCTTCCATCTTTATAGTAAATAACAAAATACCATACAAAAAACAAAGTCATTAATACATAAACATAACAATAGGAACATATATGTTTTACCTACTAACTATCCCAGACAACAAATTAAAAATAAAGGAGGAACTCATATCTTCAAAAAGTGAAAGTGAAATAACTCGACCAAAGTGAATACAAAAAAAATATTAAAAAACGATAAGAAAATAAAAATATATATAAATAAATTATAATGACTTTATAGTGACAGTGAACAACGAGCTTTATGATTACCCAAAGCTCGCCTATAACATAGGCAAAAAAAAAAATCTCTCTTAGAGAACCTTTGAGAAAAGAAATTTGACGTACGGTATGCTAACTTTGATAAAAGGTACATATTACACTATCAAATGTTGTATCAAATAAATTTGATTAAAGATCTTTGACAAAGAAATTTGATAGTGTAATACAATACTCCAAAGTTCTAAGTACAGTACTCTAAAACCATTTTTACCATTGACTATGTAAGTACTTATATAGTCAATGCTAAAACCTTCTAAGTTCTAAATCTGCAACCTGGTGAAATATTTTGTAGGAGCTTTTGAAGTTCAAGTACTTCCAACTACTTCGTAACAGAAAGCGTTGTTCTTGAAAACGAAGAGTAATCTTTTAAAATGAATAACTTAGTTGCTGAATAGAATAAGCCACATTCGAACTTAGTGCCATCCAACAGTAGAAAGCAATTTTGACTTGTAAACTATGAAAATAAAAACTGTAAATAAATAATTAAATTACAAGTGAAAAACTGGACCAAGTCCGAAATTTGCACCCCGGACCTTTACCCAGTACCAACTGAGCTACTTTGATCACTCCAGATATTAGACAATATTAGATATTAATATGTTCTCATTTGTATGGTTTTACTACATTTATTGAACCAATAGACTGAATACCTCGCATATACGACATTGCAAACAATTTTAATCCTTTTTCAGTCTACAGTGGTTTTATTTATTATTATTTTTAATTTGTAATAATTTACCTGCTTACACGCTTCCTCAGCAATGGTTAGTTTAATTTAATTAAAAGTGAAAAAACATGGACCAAGACCAGGTTTTGAACCCAGCACCTTTACCATTCCGTGATAACGCTCTACCAACTGAGCTCTCCTAATCACTCAAAATATTGGTCGATGTTACCTCACTTGTATTGTTTTTGTATACAATACATTATGTTTTTGTAACTCTCCAACATATTATTTAATATTTGAACATTTGACGGATGAAAGCCACAAGCATACAATTAATTAATTGATAACAAACTCCAAGCCAAAAATTGGAAACCTCCATTTTATTTTAAGTGGTGTAGGTACTCAAAGAGAATAATTTTTAAAAAAACATCATATAAATAATTCAAACAATTATAATATCAATATAATAAATAACACATTTATTATTATTACAAATACAAAAAAAAAATCGACAAAGTAATAGCCCAGATACCTTAGTAGGGTATCTGAGATAATATATTACATTAATGAGTTAGGGGGCATCGTGATTTTATCCAAGCCCGACTATTCCATTGAGCATTGAGAATTTAAAAAAACAAAACAAAGGGCACTCAGTGATATAGAGGTGGCAACGGCAACGAGGCTGAACGGCTGAACTACTACTGTCAATCAGTCAATGTGAATTTGTGAATGTGAATACTGTTCTGCAATCTGCAACTTACTTGAACGGGCGGTGTAGTATGGTAATGATTCAGGTTTAAAACAGTGCAAGTGATTAATTTTGTGATTTGTGTCATCAAATATTTGTTACATTAAAGAGTGTTTCAGTTTTAAATCAAAATGAGTGATTCTGGTGATGATTATTTACTTGTGTATAGGCGGTTTTTTGATAATTTTGCATTATCTGTTGATCTAACCGATCAGCTTCCAGTAAAAGTTGCAGGTTATTATTTAACTAAATATGAAATTCCTGGAGCAGTAACTGATTGGTGCCTACAGTATCTCAATTTGCGGTAATTTTATTTTGTTATTATCTAGTATTGTACATCTTTAAGAAATAAGCCTAATTAAGAGGTTAGGATAGGCTCTTTTTTGGAGTACCATAGTAAGGGTATATTTTTGTAGAACTTTCAGTAAAAATATAATAGTCTATACAATTTATTTTTATTAAAACATTTAATATCTAGCCTAAACTAACTAAAGTTTGGCTGAATATAGTGTTATCTCCCTCTACCAGTATTAGTAAGGATAGATAATGTATACAGACTCTTATGTTGATCAAACATGCATACTGTCAGCAGATGACTTGAATTCATGCGAGGGGGCAGCGGGGTGCACAGCACTAACTAGTGGTAGGGGCTGCCGTCACTATGACAACCACGCTATTGCTATTGGCTATTGCTCTAGCCAATAGCGGCCGCATTCCATACGAAAGCATTCAAGTCATCTGCTGACAGTAGGTTGGTAACAATTACCAGCCTAAAAAAAGGTGATTGCTGATGTACAGTAGTGGTATAAAAGTTATATATAGTTAATTGAGATACCTCCCTCAATTGCTAGCCTACTGGTATTACAGTACTTACTAGTTCGTAAGGATAAATATATAGCATATTCTTATGTTTTTGAAAGATAGACTTCCACGGTCACAAACATTATTATGTTGTTCAAACTGTGAGACTATGCCACCATTGTGTGACAGGTTGGTATCTCTACTTACTTTCCTAAAAAAGGTCATCGGCTGCTGCGATTTCAACAAAGAGGCCTGGTGGTAAAACAAAGTATGCCGAATTGTATAGTAACCTATATTCTCTAAATATATTTGTGTCAAGTTAACGAGACGAGGTAGTTTAGGCTAGGCATTTTGTATTTTAATCCAAATATTTTGGAAATTTATAGGCCTAGCTTTAGAGTATATAGGTGAAATTTTAGAATCTGACTACATATGCCTAGTTTGGCGAAAGTATACATCCACATTCCAGCTGATTTGAAGGTTAGGTTGCTAACTTATAAATTTGAATGAAAATGAAAGCATTTAAAAAAATTGCCTGAAATTCTAACTTGCAGTCCTTTCTAGTCACAGTATGTTTGCACATTGTTAACATATAGCCTATAACTTGCTAACATCAATTAAGCTGTTTTTTATAACAGAAATATTAGCTAGAGTGTGGATGAATACTTTTGCCAATTTTTCAAATCTCCAGAAATACGTAGGGTATTTTTTTTATTAAATTGCTCTGTATCGTATTAAAACATGTTATGTCAAGTCACACAAAATTTTAATATAGAGTTGGCCCAATAGGATTATTTTTTAAACTTGTGGCAACACTGTAATTTTTATTTTTATTCAATAGCATAAAATGGCTGAATGTAAACCACAAAAAGGTACTAAGCCTATTTCAAGTTTTGTTTCTCTAGTTATTTTGTATAACAAATATAGGTTAATATAGCCTAAACAGATAAGAATTTAGGATAAACATGGCACTGTACCTATCTAGTAACTGTAACCAAGACATTTAATTGTTATATATAAACAGAAAATTATTCCATTAACATAAACTGTCAACCCTAAGCCTGGAAAGTAGGTAAGAAAATAAAACAGAGGCCTAACATTTAACAAGATTTATAAATTATTATCATATCATTTCAAGAATTTTGTAAAAACAAAGCCAATTTTTTATGTACACGGTAATAATATTGTGCAGCTTTAAATCTGTAAACATTATGTTTTAGTATTATTATTCCGATGTCAGTAAAGTTTGGAAAGCATTCAATGCTATGTATTACTTTAATCATCACTCGCTACATCTCATTCAATAAGTTCTGAACTACTGAACTGCAATGGTGAACTAGTTCTTTCAGATTCAATGAACTACTTCAGTAAACTGAACCACTAGACAGTAAACTAATCGGACGTACACTCGCTTTTATAGGAGCTGATGAAATCATAGGTGGGCAAAATATCAAGCTCTCTATGGAATTATTTTTAATGTTATAAGGAGTCTAATATTTTTGAGACTAGACTGCGTTATGTTACAGCTCTCTTCAATGTTTTTATTTTTTATTTTCAGTCGTTGTCCTGAGAACTTGATTGTACCTCTCATTCGCTTAGTATTGGATGAAATTAATCAAATGTGTCAGAAAGAACCTGAAGTGTGTGGATATCGCTCCAGTGATGACGGTAAGTCAGTAGGCTATATTATTTAATATTTTAAAATTATGTTTTAAGATCTCAACATACATATTAAATAGCCTACAATAAATAAATCCCTGATGATTTCCGAATAAATTGGGAGTTTGTAGAATAAGTTTGTCCTTATAATTGATTTATAGGCAACTTATAATATAGTGCTAAATTTATAAATAAACTGTTTGAGCTAAAATCAGGAAAAGTATCTTAAACCTTCCGTCTTGCTGTTTGTAAAAGAATTTCAAATAGGCCTATATATAAAAAGTAGATAGAGTGTGAAATATATGAAATCTGTAATAGTATACAATGACTGGGTCAACTTCAAATTTCATGATATTTTAGTTATATAATATATTTAACAAGAACTAACTAAAAAACAAAAACTACATGTTGGAAATGTTTATACACATAGACAGTAATTAATATACAAACTTATATATGTTTACATTTTTGAAACATACTGTGACTAAATATAAATGAGCAAATAACTAAATGTCGGAAACCTTGTAAATAAGCTCACCAATGAATATAAAACTTATAAGAAGTGCAACGCCCAAGTTAAAGATTCAGCCTAGATTTATTTGAATCTGGCAAGCTTAGCGCGGCAGCTGCTAGTGTCGTCGGTATGGCAAGTGTGAGTGAGACAGAGAATGAGCCATCCATTCTCTGTCTCACTCATACTTGGTGCGGAGGATTGATGAGTCACAGACGGATAGAAATTTTCAGCCAGCGCTGCATAACGGCTGCCGCGCAAAGCTCGATTTGGCGGCAACCAATCGGGCTGATTATTCTAGATAAGTGTTGCGGTTCTTATTGGTTCTGTATTCATTGAGCTCACTGAGTAGGGCTAATAAGAAAGTTCAAAGTCCAACTTTGAGTGTTGTTCATTCAGTCTTATACTAATAACAATGGCATCTTGTTCTACAGTGAATCCGTTGTGGGGTGCGGCAATGTAAAACAACATTTTATTGGCCACCTTGCAGAGTTTATGTTTAAAAGAAAATATTTGGACTACAAGGAAAGGGTACATTATGTTTTCTGTGCTATCGGCGAAATTAACGACAGTAAAACACCAGACGAATTGGACACTTCAGCTACACAGTAGCCTACTCTGATACAGAAACTGATCCAGATTTTTAGTGCAAGTTTTTTTTATAATTATTAATGATTTCTGACATTCAATATTTTGTTTTTTAGTTAGTTCTTGTTAAATATATTGTCTAACCAAAATATCATA
>JAGFPH010001436.1:0-10230 GCA_018207615.1 Philaenus spumarius
ATAAATTACCGTACATTATCAATAAATAGGCCTACTATTAAATTCTATTATGTCTTATTTATTTTAATTAGGATGTATGTGTAGGAATATTATAATCTAACTTTAGGTTGCTCACTACCAATTACCGTATATTAACAATAAATAGGGATAATATTAAATTCTTATAATATGTACCTATTATTTATTTTTAAATAAGATGTAATATAGTGGTTTCTTATTTTAAAATTCCTTAACGCAAGCTTTTATTGGTTTGTGTATGTTGAAACATGATTGGCCTAAACTTAAAATAAATATTATTTTGTACTAAGCTAGACATCCGAATCAAAAATGTTTTATCTGTTATTTTATTCAATTGGTTGCCATGGTAATGAATGTAAGAAATAAATGAGTTATGCATCAGCAGCAGTCTAGGCCTAAACTATAATTAATTAATTGTGTTTAAATAAATTTATCAATCTTAACGGCACATACATACATAATGTATGTGTTTGTGCACATCATTGGCATAGTACGTTTTGAATAATATAAGTTTCATCTTTCAATTGTAGTATTTTAGTTTTTTTATAATGTTGCTTATTTATTGGTATAACAGCTGTTAGACGCTATGGGTTTAACGCCATACTTTATCCTGTGAATTTTTCCGACTAAATTTTTAAATATTGAAATAAAACATGTTTTTATCAAAATGAATTCTAGCCTATGTTACCCAGGAATAGTGTAGTTTTTTATTGAAACAAAAAATGTTTCAATTGGTTCAGTAGTTTCAGAGATTACCCCTTACATACAATTCATACAAACAAACAAACAAACAAACATACTCACAAACAAATTTTAGCTCTTTATAATATTAGTATAGAAGTATAGATATAGACTATAGGCCTATTATTGCAATTTCAGAGATGGTTATGTACTTTGAGGTACATTTTGGTTGCAAAACACTACACTCGGTATCTTTCGGCCCAAGGAAACAATTTAACAGATATTTTGAAGGTACAAGTTTCTTACGATGCCTGTGCAACGCTCCAGCTCTAAATATTTATTAAAAAAAAACCAACAAACTCATTTTTTAAATTGTAACCGTACAGGAGCATAAGCAAAATAGCTCAGTTTTTTTATTTCAGCTAAATTAATACCTTGTGTAATTGTCCTAACAGAAGTTTGGATTATTAAAAACAAGCTGTGTCACTATAAAATAGATGACATACGTTTTTAGTAAAATGTTATGATGGGTACAGGGCAGGCTTTATTGTACACCAGCACGACTGTTGTCAGTAGCAGTGTGTGAGAGAGAGAGAGAGGGAATAAGTGTGATCAGCTGATACCGGTACGGTACTCTGTCTATCAACGTCAACGGTCTATAAACTTTTACGAAACTATTCAGCCCAATGCGTATCTTCATTTTATTCAAACCATTGTGAATAAACATGTCTATCGTACTATGTTCCCGCTTTGCAATTACAATTAGTCATCAGATTTCTATCTAGATTGATAACGTCGTTGTTTGTGCTTCTTTGTAGGCATCTATATAGATTAACCTTTTAGTGTGTGTGACTTCAAAACAAAAAAACAAGCCGTAATTAAAATGATGAATTATAAATAAATAAAACCTTGAAATGAAACTTGATATTTGTTGGTTCCTAGATTGTACTCATGTTATGTTTGAAAAACTACAATAATAATGTTTATTTGATAGCAGTTCGGTTATATAAAGTTATAATGTATAAAAATAAACCCTTTAAAATATATTATATTTTGTTAAATTAAACTATATTCAAGTAAAAACTAGAAGTTAACTTCCTTGAAGCTCCAATTCTACAAAGAAAACTTTTTTAACTTCTGAAAGTAGTAAAACTAACCTATAATGTACTCTATGTAACATACAGTTTTGTTGTCAATACGTGTTAAAAGCTTTATGTTTTGTATGTAGCCTACTGAACATCGTTTGGAAATTAGGACAACCTGCATCTAATTTTTTTCATCTAAAATATTTGTTAATCACTCCACTAGGTAGAAAAGGCAGCAAACTGGGATACCATTTTGCTGCCTTTTCTACAAAAATTCAAACATATCTCACTTTTATAACAACCGATTTTCTTAGTGGCATCTGATTAAAAATTAAATTTTCTAAAAAAAGTTTTTCTTTAAAAAAATTTGTATGATTTACCTTTTTTCTGGTATTTTAATTTAAAGATTTTAAAGGACCGCTATTTTGAAAATAAACATTGTAAATCCCAGGATGTAATTGTTTTTCCTGGGATTAGGTTTTTGTATCATAAAGCTATGTAATAAAATTTAAATGTATTGCAAAGAGTCGTTTAAAATTAAAAATTGTTATGTGAAAAAACAAAATGGTGGCTGTACGGGTAACTATTGGTATTCGGAAATTTTTAACATATTTAATTAGTCCAGGAACAACACCCTAACATATCTGACATGAATTCTAAAACACCCTGTAAATAGAGATTATTGTTGACAAGACAGTTTGGAGTCAGTACAAGCGAGCTGAAAGGGACACCGGAAGAATAGGGGGGAAAGGAAACTACTGCGTCAGACACAGCGTTGCCAAGTCTCGGTCGCCAAATGGTTCATCGTTTTGAAAAGTTTATATACATTCGCGTATAATTCTACAACCGCAGCGCTCCTCACTTAACTTTCGTGAACTAATGATATACAAATAATCAAAACTATGACTAATTTGGCGGCCTTCTGAAACTTAAAACTTAGGTCTGTTTTAATGTTATAAGCATGAAATAGAGGTTCGGCGATCTGGCTGCCGTATGCGGCTGCTAAATGGCCTGGCAGCCATATAGCATACGTTTTTCCCCATGTATGGCAGTCAAACAGCACCAAAATCGTGCATATATATATACATATATATATATATGAATTTTAATGACACCCCAAAACGTGTTCTGGGGACCATGATCGGTGCTCATTTGCTACTCCCGACCTTGGGTCTCACCATAAGGGCCACTGCAATAGCTCATTTTTCCTATAGAAATTCGCTAATAAAATGAATACCATTATTTGTTCCGACTTTGAACCTAATTATTAGAATCATACCGACAACCTTGGTCCACATCCAGTGTCCTACCTGCAGCGGAACAGAAACATCCTGAATAATGTGGCCACAAACATTTTTATTTTATATATGTTTACAATGAGTTATACTCAGATTTTGTGTAGTGTTAGTGTTATGTGTTATGTGTTAGTACAAGCCTGACGAAGCCGACAGTGTTCGGGGAAACAGCGCTTAACCTCTAGACCTACAAATACGGACTGAAGATAACCTACTCAAGGTATTATAATAAAATATAAAGTTTTACCACTCCTTTATTTGAAAATTAAGCCCATTTAATAAAGTCTAATGGTAGTAAACAATGCTATTGTAGCAAGGCGTGAGCTTAGTGAGGGTCCCTAGCACGCTTTTCCTAAAACATAACGTATTCTACAGTTTCAACTAAGGTCTCTTAAGTTTTAGATGTATCACATCTTTTTATGAAACTTTTACGAGTATGTATTTAAAAAAAGTAAAGTTTCTAAATTCAGTTGAAGTGTCTTACAAAGTTTGTTAAAAATGTAACAAAAGCCTTGAACCTATCAAAAAATGCCTAGACATCGTCACTGAATAGACGTAAAAAAAATCTACGAAAACACATCAACAAACAACAACAACTGCTATAACAAACAACCTTCAGCACTTTGCATTTAGGTGTTTTTGTTTGCCAAGAGAAGCTCTGAGATGTATTACATTTTGGATTGTATCCACCGTGTTGCTTCAAGGTCAGTTACTAAGTACTTACTTGTAGACGACAACACTCACATACACTGTTATACTCTTTTTTCAAATATTCACCTCGATGTTAAACAACTATCTCTTCTTATTTAGAAAGTAGTAGAATACTTAATAAATGCTCTCGAATATTACTTTTATTTACTCCAATGAGTTTTTCAACTACTTCATATTTATAATTTGACTATTGCAGCTTTCACATTATTGTAGAGATGGACATTGTCTACAATACGTGTTTGAGCAAATAAACTCGTTATTTTTGAGAATGTTGTTTACGTTTTATTCTGTTTTTAAGGCCAGAACCCTTTTAGTGGTTAAAGATTTTGGCTTTAAATTGTTATGTTTTCGAATTAAAAAACTAAACAGAATATAAAACTTAAACAAAATTCTTAAAAATCAAAACAAATCAATGTTTAGTTATATTTAAAACATTAATTTTAGATTAACTAACTAAAAATAATCAAAAATATAAATAAATCAATTTCACATCTTAAAATTATCTAACAAGAAAAAAACAGAAAATACTATTATCTTAATACAAATTAATACCTTTGGGACAAAACAAAAACCAATAAATAAAGTCACAGTACAAAAAATAAGACCATCATCAAAAATTAAAACATCACAACACAAGATGTTAAATGTTTTTATTAGTTCTTATTTATTAAGTTTTAATGATATTTTTCATTTTTATGACGTGAGTGCATACATATTTTGTGATTAAAAGGTATTTATGTTACAAATGTATAATAATAAGTTGTAAGACAACATTGTAATAAACAATATATATTTTGCTTTGGTAACGTAATTTCTATAACTGTTGATATTAATAAAGAGTAATCCTTTGTCAACCATGGAATGGGTTGTAAATGTACAATTATTTATGCTCTAAACGCAATACATTGAAATAATTTGGCAAATTATGTCTTGTATAGAAGTTGCCAAAGTGCTTATGACAGCTGTTTCGAGAAACTAAAATAATCAGTTGTATTTACGACTTTTGCACATTGCATAACTCCGCACTGTTCCAATGAACTAATGTTTTGTTACTGATCATGGGTTTAACTTATATAACAAGGACCGGTTCCGGCTGAAGACCAAATGAGCTAGTCTATTTCATGCTGATTTATATTCTATGATGGACATAATGCTACATAATGGTGTTCAATAACACTTTTCCAGTGAAAATCACGCCCAAATTGTTCAAATGTATTACTGGGCGCGAATGTTTCAAAATTAACTGACTCCAACCGCACTTTATCCAGATTTTGTAAAAGCAAAATGTCAAAAATGCATTAAAATCAGCGGAAAAGCATCGTCAAAATTTGTAACGGTATTATTTACGTTGAGTACAGAAATCACCATTATTCTTAAACGTTTTATTTACATCATTTAGTCATTTTCAATATCTGGAATGATGTTATAATAAGGATTTTGCAGGTATTCATGTAACTCTTTGTCACCTTTCTCCTCGTACTTTTGCATGCTTCATCTAGTTTCATATAGATTTTCCCTTCGTTTACGTTCCAAATTTAATTCTGTTCTTATTGAGTTTTCTGCTACGTTTTCATTCATTCGACCACATCCATGAATCTAAGGATCATTTTCTAAGTACACAAATAGTTTCTTTCTTCCTTTTACATCGTTGGTGGTTCTACAACGTCTTTTGCAGCAACTCCAAAGATGGAGTAGGACATAACTATTTGCCAACCATATCTTCACAAAATAAACAGAAAATCCAACAAGATCCGCTCCTTGTATCTCAAACCCTCCATCAAAGACTTATTATTCAGGTGAAATAACAGCGCACTCTTAGCGACCAGGTAGTATCGCTTGATAACAATACTTAGTGTCATTTTCAATGTTCGTGCTAATCTAGAAAGTATTACGTGGGTGTTTTGTGTGCAGACATTCTATCATTCTATACATTCTTCCCACACTCTATCAACCTTGTATTGAAATTTTTAAGAGGGTACTTTTAAATATGTCAAAAGCAAGATATCTATATTAATAAAAGCCAAATACCACTCACTCACTGACTCATCACGAAATCTCAAAACTACTGAACGGATTGGAACGAAATTTGGTATGTAGCTTCCTCTAGGGCCATAGGTGCTCACTAAGAAAGGGTTTAAAAAAATCGAAAGTTTTAGTGGGTTTTGGGAGGACAAAGTTACTAAATCACGATTTCTCTAAAACTACTGAACGGATTGGAATGAAATTTGGTATGTAGTTTCAACTAGTAGGTGTTGGATAAGAAAGGGTTTCAAAAAATTCGAAATCTTATGGGGTGGGGGGTCAAATTTAATAAATCACGATCTCTCCAAAACTACCATACCTTCTCAGTCTCCGTCGACAGAACCGTGTTTGTCATGTGATACTGTTGAGTCAGATCATTGTTCCATTGTTCAAACCACCCAGAAACGTGAGAAAAAACGACGAAAACGTTTTTCTAATACTAATTGTGCTAAAGCACATAGGGAGTCTGTCAAAAGATACAATGCAAAAAATCCCGCCGTACATCGCGAGGCTGACAAAAGATACAATCAAACAATCTTGCCGTGTATCGTGAGGCTTCCAAAAAGTACAGTCAACAAAATCTCCAGATCAAAATGGCTGCCGTTCAAAAATACAGTTCTAAAGATATCACATGAAGGTGCTTCAATGGTCTGAAAAATCAATGTCAGGGTTTCACTACAACTGCAACACCGAATATCACAAAGACAAAACAGTTGAACTAGGTCTTATGACGACATGTAAATGGTGTACAGCTATGAAGTGGTATAAATGACAAGGTTTAGAACCTACGATTCATATCCTTATGACACACAAAATTACCATCATTTGTCGCATTTATTTCACCAAAATAATTATGCAATAGCGAAGCATTGCCGGGTCAGCTAGTATATATATATTTACTTTATCCCACTGATTTTAACTTCTTTAAATCGAAACAGTTACGCATCCATAATTTGATGCGCATCTGACAGGATTTGGTAGGATTTTGTGAAATGAATTAATGTGACGATTTAAAATAGTATGAACTTTATGTTTACATAAAGATCAACTTCACAATTAATTATTTTATTTGAAATTATATAAACATGGAAATGTTAGTGTTATTAAATGATGCTTTAAACAACAATTTTTAACACGCTTCCTCGCCATATTGTGGTTGTGGTTCTAGCCTATAAGCAAGAAAATGCTCTAGAATGTAAGCATAATGTTTAGTTGTATTATTAAACGTATTAAATCAATATACCCAGAAAAACAAAATTTAATGGAACAAATTGTAAAAAATCTATAAAATAAAAAAACTAACCTCATGGCATTTCAAATGTGTTCATACATTTAATGAAGTTTTTACACAACTAGGTAAAATGATACTATTTTCATACTACCCTAATCCAATGCGTTTTCCGAAAAACTAAACCATTTTAGTTATAAATTTGTCTCAAAAACAAACTTTTAATGAATTATAGTATATCGGAATATATGCAACAAAACGGCAAAATATTAGTTCACTCTTCGGTAAACTCTAAACGATGAATATAAAAACTAATGAAAATGATCGGTAGAATTTCCAAACATAGTATCACCTGATTAAATTCCAACTATACGCTAAAAGATTACGCAATTTTATTTTTCGCGTGACGTCACAGTTAGTTTATAATTAATGTTCGTAAACCTATACACTCATAACTTATACATAATAGGTAAATATCAATATATACATATACAGGGTGAGTTTTATGTCCTGGCACACCTGGATATAATTTAAACGGCCTGAGATATCAATGAGAGACTTGACCTATTATAACATTTCTTTTACTTTTTTTATGCAACCTAAGCTATGAACTGATAAAATGCAAGACTTCTCGAAGGCGTTTGATCTCGTGGATCATAAAATTTTATTAATGAAATTAGAGGCTGTCGGTATTCGAGGCATTGCACTGAATTGGTTTGCTAGTTACCTAAACGGTCGTATGCAGCAAGTTCGCGTGAATAATCACCTCAGCAATAAGCAGGAAATCATAATAGGAGTCCCCCTGTCTTGGCTGCAACACTTTTCTTAATATTCATTAACGATTTATTGGACCAAAGCTTCAAGGGTAGAAATTGAGCATTTGCGGATGATATTGCTTTGCAATATATCAATAGTGAATGGGATCTTAACGAACAGTATATTAAACACGATTTGGTTGTATTAAGGGATTGGTGTAACGTGAACGGGATGGTTGTTAATATAGAAAAGACTAAATATATTAATTTTGATTTAAGAGGTCTAGGATTTAAACAAAATTTAATTTATCATGATGTATTATGCGTAAGTCATACAGCATGTTCTTGCCAGTCTATTGAAAATGTAAATAAAATAAAATATCTTGGTGTTTATTTGGACAGTAGAATGTCTTGGGAAGAACATATCAAATATATACATTCCAAAATCAGACGAAATATTCGAAATTTTTATTATTTGAGGAAAATTTGTGATACAGAGCTGCTACGTATCCTTTATTTTGCGTTAATTCATTCCCAATTGCAATATGCAATTGAATGCTGGGGTGGTGCAAGCAAATCAGCATTAAAACCTTTGGTGACCACGCAGAAGTTTTTTGTACGAGTTATTTTATTTAAGAGTAAGCTAGAACCGTCTTTTCCTCTTTTTGAATTTTTAAAAGTTTTACCCCTTAAACATTTATTTATTTTTAAAGTTTTAAAAATATTTTTCATTCGAAGTGGCAATAATGACAATGACCTCGCTTACTAAAGTTTTTCAAAATTCTCTTTTGGCGGTAGGACCGAAGGCATATAATTGCCTACCAAAGGAAATTAGGACCTGTGCAACATTAAACATATTTTTACATAAATCCAAAGATTGGTTATTTAAAACAAGTAACATAGATAGTATAACCAATATTCTGAATTGATTATCTTTTGCTTTTGAGAATTTTCTGGGGGTATCTAGGCGCAGACTTGGATGTACATAGTGTTTTTATAAGATATTTATGTTGTTTAGTTCTTAATTTTTTAGTTTAATAGTTTTAGTTGTGTTTTGTTTTAAATAATGTTTGCGCAGAGCAGGCATCATAGTAATACCGCACGAAAGTAAAATATAAATATTTCTGTGGACTGTAATATTAGTTCTATAAGTTTTATATTCTTTTTTCCTAGTCACCACTACTGGATTTAGGTGACTAGATAATCCATGTAAATTTATTAATAAAGTATCATGTACATATGTGGATAAATATAAATACATAAAAAAAGAAAAAAAAAGTGAGTAGGATACAAGAGAAAGTTATAAGTAGATTGTTGAAACTGGTAAGATAAGAACACGGGAAATTCCAAAGCATGTTGACCTAATGTAACTAACAACAGAACAAGGAAATAAATTCTTTTACTATTGTAAATAGTCTTTTATTCTGTTAAATGGCCTTTTCATTCTTTCCATGATGTTTGCATGGATGAGGAGTTGAAAAACTTATTTTTTAATAACTGTGGGAAGTACTTCGTCCGTATTTTGGAATGGCCGTATTTTGGATAGGGGCAACATAGAGACCTCTAGTTTGCGTCATTTGATTTATTTTTTATGCCCTTTAAAATGAGGGGTCACATAATGGGGGGTTTGCATTTGAAAATTTTAAGTTTAGAATAGGGGGGCGAAATGTTCAACCACCTAAAAACGTTAAAGAAATGTCATAATAGGTATGGTCAAAGTCTCCCGTTTAAATTATATCCAGGTGTGCCAGGACGTAAAACTCACCCTGTATATGATGTACTAATTGTAAAAAAGAATGTATGTCATCTACTAAAACACATAGTTTGTACATTTGCAGTTAATAATGGAGCAAAAAAGAAGATTATTATATTATTACACGTGACGTCACGGTCATTACTTTCCAATTTGTAAAGCTACATACTTCGTGTGTATATACACGCAAATTGCAAATCAACAAACATATGATCAACCTAATTATAATATTTGTATATTTACAGTTAACAAAACTACTAAAACAAGACACAAAGTCATATGAAAATTAAAAATAACAAAGCCTAAAGCTTCCCCGTCTGAATTCACAATTCAACATTCAATCAATTACAATGTACTTAGATTAGCAGTACACTCTATTTCTTAAAAAACAAGTCGTGTAAAGATATCAACAGGGAGGAGTGTTGTGAACTTACGCTCAATAATTAATAAATCAAGTGATACTTTCTCCAGACATTTCCACTATTCTCAAAGTGGGACATCAAATAATTTTGAAATAATAGCTCATCAAAAAATATTGTCTGCCTGTCCTTAATTATTTTTAAACAAAAGCTCGCAAAATACATAAGGTTGGACATGCCCTTACAGTAAAACAGTAAAAACCTGTTCTTGAGAAATTTTTTGTACAATTCAAACATCGGCAATAGTCGTGTATGACGCAGAA
>JAGFPH010001436.1:25538-39103 GCA_018207615.1 Philaenus spumarius
ATATGTGGAATGGCGTGCGAAGCACGCAATGCATTGTGTATTGAAGAAAATCCCAATATGTGGAATGGCGTGCGAAGCACGCAATGCATTGTGTATTGAAGACAATCCCAATATGTGTAATGGCGTGCGAACCATTTTGCAGCTATTCAGCACCGTCGTGAATAGACCTATTTCCCAAATTGTTGGTCGAAACCCTAAAATATCGGTCTATAAACTTAATTTTGGAAATTTGCTCAACTCACGTCAGCGGTTCAGCTGCGTGGTCGAATTATTTTTGTATGGAACGTTATGAACCAATTTAAACGCTTTTGACACTAACAAAACTATACTTAGGCAAACAAATAACTTTTTAAATCAACAAATACGTTTTACGTTATTTTTTTTAAACCATAATACAGAGGAATAAGTGACAAAACTACAAATTAGGTACACACGAAAAATTAAGTTGGTAACAGAAGTTCAATATCAAATGATTCAGAATCCAGAATTCAGTAAATCCAAAATCATCATTAAATATAAGGTGTTCCATAAGAAACTCAAAAGTTGGCCGCCATTTTCCAATGTAAAAACATTCAACCCTGTACATGAAAATGAGAACTTGTAGGGCTTTCGTTAAACAACAAATTGCAACATTGGGATTCCACAGCTGACATTGAACATCTGTTACCAACTTCATTTTTCATGAGTGACATATTTGTAGTTTTCTCTAATTATGGTTTTACAAAATTATCAAAAACGGTATTTGTTGATTTTGAAATTTTATTTGTTTGTCTAAACTCTAAACAATGCTTTATTTGTGTTTAGAGAGTTTTCATTCGTTTAAAAAGTTTACATACAAAAACACCTTTCGCTCAGTTGGGGTGTTTAAAAAATGTATAGTTTTGTATACCACTCTAACTTTTAAACGGTTGGTCGTATCAAAACAACACCAAGAACAAAAAAGTCTTAAATAACTTGTACAATCCAAATTCATCATAAAATAAGGGAGTTCGAAAGTTGGCCGCCATATTGGAAAATGGCGGCCATTTACTAACGTTAAAATTACAAATTTTGTAATTTCTCCAAAAACAAGGGAAGGTTCCCCATTTAAAGTTTGCTGTCAGATTTATAGTTTAAAAGATACCAATGGCGTTAATAATGAATTATGCTCTACTATTAATGATTTAGAACTGTTTGTTGTTTGTTATATTATTATTTAACAAAAAATCAGCAGGAAAGTGTGGTTGTTCTCGTAAAAAGTATTTTTTTTTTAAATAAAACATAACAAAATAATAAATTTGAGCAGCAACATCTATTAACAATTGAATAATTATTAATTGTGTTAATTTAAGCATTAATATACTTTGAATGGTTTTATTTTAAAACCTTTCGTCGCTAAAGAAACTTTTTTATATTTTATTTAATTAATGTAATTAAATTTATAATTTTAGTTGCGCGGTAAGAAAATCAACTACCAACATTTTTTGCAATACTGATGTATACATCGATATAATTTATGTTCTTATTTAGAAGCACTTTTAAAATGTTTTATTGAGTTTCAATGCGATATATATATAAAATTGTCAAGGAAATATAAATTAATTTAGTGCAAAAAGTATGGAGTTTTGGAAGACACTAGATCAATAGGTAGGGAAGTAATAAAGTACAATATACTTCAGAAGTTGAGATAAAATTGTAAATTTTGTTAAAAGTTGCACTTTTAAATTCATTATTTAGATTTTAAATTCAAAATTTAAATACAACGGGAATTGGCATTTAATTTACAAATTTAAATACTTTATGCATATGGGGTGGTAAAGAATGGGGAGATTGTTCCAACAACATGTAAGAAAATCCTTCACCAATAGTCATATTTGAACCTACGACAGCTGAAGCCAACTTTCTGAAATGCCGCTATACGAATTATGCTACAGGTAATTAAAATAACTGCCCTACATTTTATTTGAACGTTTTACTCGTTTTTATTTCCTTGCCCGAATAAATTGTTTAAGATAGTACATGTTAATAAAAAAGTGTTTAATAGAAACGCATGTTCTGTTTAAGAAATACAATTTCGTGGAACTTCTACTCTATTTTTCAAATAAAATGAAGCAACGTTTGATAAAATTGTAATTTTTTTTTTTAAATATCGAGTACAAACGAAGATTTTGTGATGTTCAGGTCAGAAAATAGAAACAGGTAATAAGTCATACACATTTTTGAAACCTCTTAAGAAAGAGACTTTAACTAAATTACACAGTTAAAATACCGTTACTTAAATTTCAGGAGCTCTGGCTTCCCATGTCAATGTTTTAATCACTACATTATGCTGATCAAATATGTGCCTCTTCTCCATAAACCTATGACTATACATATAATTCAGTTTAATTATAACGTCGTTTAAAACGAGATAGTCAGCCTAGTAGATCCAAAAAAAATGTGGCAAACCATTCAAGTGAGAACATCAGCTGACGTGATCAAGATAGCTTAGCGGTTTAGAACATTAGCACAGAAAATCTCGAAGGCCCTGGATTCAAATTATTAGTCTATTTGTTTCACTTGTAATTTAGTTAGTTTAAACCTTAATAGCGAAGTGTAAATCATGAAATTACTACAACTTATTTTTAATTAAACTCCATTGTTTTTTAAATTTGTATGTGAACAATTTGAATACTTAATTTTTTTTATGTACGCTACAAAATATACCGGAGTAAAATGTGTATTGGGGTAACATTTTGAAAGATTGAATTGTTTTAGTAAAAAAGATTTATTGTCTTATTAATTGTGTACATTTTATATTACTCAACACAAATATCACTTTTTTGTTTGTCTTACTGACATTAACACCTAGAACCACTGCTCATGTTAAATGTATACTGATCTAGTCAAGTGTAGAGATGTGCTAAGACGAGATAAATAACTGTTGTTATATATTCAACTAGCTCTTGACCTACAGAGTACTATCCAATCGCGATTTGGCCTAGCCTTTACAAAACATGTGTTTATATAAATTCAATTTAGATTTTAGACCTGATATCAATTAAATCTGCCTTAATTCAATAAACTTATTCTATTAATATTTATTTAACCTTGTCTTTATTAATAACTTAAACAGATGTCCCTACCACATGGCTTTCTCTACAAATATTGTCCTTATTCTTTGCCAGCAACAACACTTTCACTTTCACCTTATTTTATGAAAATAAATATTTCAGCGAAGAAGTTAATAAACGTTGACGGGCAAAATATTTCCTTCGAGTGTTAATCAAAGTGACTAAAATTAGTTTCCATTAAACTTCAAGCACTAGATTTGCTTATCAAGGTGTTCACTTTAACTAACAAAAACGAGCTAACTACTGTACGTGATGATTTATGAATTCATTTTGTATGCTTTTAAAGAATTTTTTACCGTATTTGTCAATATTAAGATACAGAAAAAGTAGAACTAATAAGCCATTAAAGGTTCAGTCGGAGGCCGAATTCTAGTAGTACTGTTTTATATACTTTTTGGAGGGGTAATCTAACTGCCAAAGATATATTTCCTTGTTTTGATATTGGGTCTAACACCTATTGCAAACAAATATATTTAATTAATTTAGATCCATTTAAAATATTTCTCAATGGGTATATCTTAGAATTTTATTATAATTTCGGCTATGTGTTAACTTATGAGAAACGAATCATAATCTTTGTTACGTCAAACCATAATGACATTTTCTCTGTGTATTACTAGCGTTTCCATTAATTATCATTACAATTACAACTTTTAAAATAATCCTAATCGAAATACGTAACTAAATAAATCTTAATGAAAATTTTAGACATACTACGAGTTTATACTCAATTTATTTATTGTTGCTTTAAAAACTTAATTTCGCCTAAGTATTTCTTTACCACGTAAATTTTTTGAGCTTGGAAATATATTTTGTGAACTTTATTTTTAATACAGTAAGATCGCCAACTTTAACTTATTAACTAAAATGTATTTCATTTAGGAACATCCTTTTACGGAAATGGTAACAGGTTAAACGTTATTACCAAAATGTTTGGATTTTAACTGCCCTTAATACCACATCCATAACGCAAGAACAATATTTACTTTTGAAAATGTTGATTCTTCAACGTTGAAAATTCTCAACGACAATAGTTATTTTTACTTTCTCCACCCTATACGTAGTATAATATGGAGAAAGTATTGTTTTCGCCCAAATTTGCAAATTTTAATTTTTAATGGAATTATCTGTTTTGGTGCTCCCTGAACTCCAAAAAAATTTTTTAGTGGAATTATCTGTGTTGGTGCTCCCTGAACCCAAAAATATGTTTAGTGGAATTATTTGTTTTGGTGCTCTCTGAACCCAAAAAAGTGTTTTTTGGTGATGTCTGTCCGTGTGTCTGTAAGGATTTGTACAGAGCTAGAGACCATACCAACCGTCCGATTTTGATGAAATTTGGTATGTAGGTGTAGTTCTGGAATATCTCCAAGCATTTTCTTCATTTTAAAAATTTTGCCTTTTTAAGGGGTATTACCCCCCAAAAATGGCCAAAAAACGAGAAAAATCAGAATTTCTCAAAAACGGCTCTTACGATTTTGATAAAATTTGGCTTATTTGTAGCCCTTAATGTACCCTATCATATGCAAAAAACCGCATCTTTTTACAAATTTTCGTTTAGCTGAAAAATGATAATAATAACTGATTTTTGGGGTTTTTGGCCAAAAATGGGGTTGTTTTTCAAAATTTTTCAAAACCGTTTTTCTGCATCCATACAGTCCAGATTGACATTTTGGTGCAATTTTTTTCGAAATCGATCGAATAGTTTAAATAATAATAATAATATAATATGTGTGTTACATGCATCTAATATTTTCCTACTTTTGCAATTCTAAATAAGCACCTCCAATGCTACTCTTGGGAAGGTATAAAGTTTTAACTGGGAGAAAGAATGTGACAGTTACAGATCGGCCAAAACTTCTGTGCGCGCGGACGGTTCGCTACTAGCGGCACTAAAAACATAACCTGTTGCTCTCTGTATTTTACAAAGCCTATATTCTATATTTATTTACTTTCTTAACAGAATAACAAATTAACGTTTTAAGATGTGTATTTGAAATCTACTGAAAATGGCATTCAAAATGATACCAAACTCGTTTTATATATTAGAACATATAATATGATGATGAAAATATGAGCTATTGTTAGATTTTTAAACTATAAGATTGCCTCGACCTATATCGCCTATTGAATGTACTTCAACTTGCATTAGGTCAACTTGAACACAGCTTTTATTTAATATAAAACTATATAATATAAATCCCATTCAATACCAAACAAATTAAACACTATACAATATGTTTCATAATTATTAATCTTTCCGTGGCTTTACGTCAACTCGAACATAGCTTAGTATTTTTTTAAGTTTGTAGGAAAAGGGATATATGTAAATAAAAAATAAAATTGGAGGAAAAGTTCGATACACCATGTAATATAAAATTATACAATATATATCCCATTCAATACAAAACAAATGCAATACAATATGTTTCTTGGCTATTAAACTTTCCGCTGCTTTAAATTTCTTCTGATCGGTTCGCTTGACCACTCTTTAAAAAAATGGTTTCTTGTGTTCCCTCTGCAAGGAAAAAATACAAATAATTACAACCATTATAGGTAATTAAGTTTTTTTTTAATTCAAATTTATTTAAAAGATAGAACCATTACAAACGGTGTTATAAAGTATTATATATATGTATTATTATTATCATTGTTATTATCCATAAAAAGTACTTTTTTTACAACCCCTAGCTTATTTATTTTATTTTGTAATACGATACATGCTAATTTTGTGGAAATTACAGCAAATTGTTGCATATCTAACAATTGTAGAACTGAACATAGCGGTAGTTTACATCGGATTATTGAACAAACTAGAAGTTCTATCGAAAATGTTTTCGAATAAATTTTGAAGATCAACAAATTAGCTACAACTTTCTCGCTGGAAGTTTGTTTCAACCTCAAAAATAAAAAATTTCAGCGCTTACTGACTTTTTAATGTCATGCTGTTACAACTTTCTAATCTTTTTCATTATTAAAAATAACGCATAATTTTAAACTAAAATTTATTTATACCATTGGATGCAGAAAAGAAATATATAAATTTAATTGTAGTTTTATTATTCGTAAGAGGACCAGGAGCGTGTAAATGACAATGCGTCCACCGTTTTCTGCTCATTTGGGGAGCACTCCATGGTTTCTACCTCGCTGCGCTGTAGTAGCAAGACACGGATGTTTTCACAAAAGTACCCCCGCCAACCCCCTCGCCTGGAACCGACCAGGTCTGGTCGCGCGCACAGAAATTTTGGCCGATCTGTATCTGGTACCGTTTATTGTATCTAGGATGCAAACTTGAGTTTGTCGCACGAGATAGCGGGCGGCAAAGTTTATCGAGTGTGACAAATTAAACTTGGTTGTTTAATACGCCCGTGATACACACAACGTTTTTCCTACAGCTACATTTTAAGTTAGTGTATTAAAGCAGCGTTTAGTGTGAGAAAAGTATTACTTTACCGCAGGTCAGCTGTTTAGCCGTGCGGTAAAGTAAAACAAAGAGGTATAACTACTTGAAGTTGAACACACGTAGTTTATTTGGCGCACTGCTGTGAGTGTGCAAAAACGCACTTTACTAAACAGCTGTAGGAAAAAGTCTTTAGAAGCACTTTCATCCCCAAAATCTGTATTTTCTAATATTCAAAGTTTAATTGTGTACCTAATTTAAGGCAAAGTGAATTCTGTACCACATGCAGTACCACTTACTAGGTTTTTGAAAGTATTTCTTTTTTTTAGCATTTTGAAAAGCATGTTCCCAAATCCAAGCACACTCACTATCATGGTTCATAACATAGGCCTACTGATTAAATTTAGGTATTTTTATATTTGTAAAACAAGTAACAGAAACAACTGCAACTAAAGTCAGTGACCTTTACATAATAGTTGAAGTAAAAGTTTGAAAACATGCTCTACTATATAATGATATAACAAATTAAACTCTTGAAGACACTTACAATTATTATAAGTCTTTCCTATCGTGATTCCAATATTTTACCTACGTCGTTTAACTTTTTTTTTTGTCTCATTTGAAAGTTTTAAGTGCTTTCTAAAATAATATTCTATTCTGCCTGGGCAAAATCTGGCACACAAGCATGACGCGAGAGACTAGTCGTTTACGATATTTCGTGTTTTAATGCAAACCAAAATAATTTGTCATTAAATTTTAATAAGAGAAAGTGTTAATACGAATGTATAAAATGGTATTAACAAGAAAACACAATTCTGTGTATACAAAGTTGTGTTTACATACTAGAGGCGCATTGATTTTAAAACGGGAGAGTGAACTGGCGCAAATGTCTTCTGCGTTATGAAAATATTTAAGTTCGATATACTAATTGGTTAAAATTTTAAAAATTGTATTTTATGTTCAAAATAAATGTTTTCCAAATAATTTCTAGTAGGTGATAATAAATAATAGTTTAAAAAAACACGCTTTAGCAACTTAAATACAAAAAAAACTAAAAAGTAAATAATAATGGTAAAAAAGCGTGGAGGGCTTGGTTCTTGACATCAATTGTTACAAATATTTCATTGGTAGCTATTTATAAAAGTAAAGTTATTATAAAAATATAGTAAAATGCACCCCACGCTTGTTTACAACTATTTTTAACTTTTTAGTTTGGTTTGTTATTAAAACGTGTTTTTTTTTAGTTTTATGAAAGTATAACTTATTTACTTATTTTTTTAGTCTCAAAGCGACATCAAAAGTAATTGTAATCAAGAGATTTTTTGTTTATCGTATGTGTGACAATAGATTTAAAATTATGTATGTAAAATTTATCGGGTGTGGGGAAGGAGTTGTAAATTATTGTATTGTGATCGGTCACTGACACGTGTGCAAATTTTCAAGTTAATCAGACTCAGTTAAACTTAGTGAAACTTAGTGAACTGGTGAAAATTACGTTGAAAGATTCCGTTACATACAGGTAAAGCGTGTACAATGGCTATTTTGCTGCCTTTTTTGTAGCGTAGAAGAGCCCTAGTATTATTTAAAAAAATAAATATAATAAATAAATAATAATAAAAAAAAATTATAGGACTAATTATGTGCCTACTTGCTACTACTATCTTTTCTGTTATTGGAAAAGAAACGTATTGGTATGTTTACTAAGTTATTTTTCCTTTGTCTAGTTATACTGTTGAAGTATGTAATTTCAAGTTGATACATCTTTCTCAGAGGTATCACCCTTCAATAATTTCATGTTTCATATTTCAAATTCATTTGCATTTCTTTAACTTTCAACAATATCAACTTCCTCGATTCTTTCACCGTCCGTTACAGACTCTTGTCCATTATTATCGTTAAAACGATACAGAACAAATCCGTCGTTTGGCCGTAAAGCTTACTTTTCTTCCTGTCTATTTGCAAGAAAATTGTTATTTATATACATTATTATAATTACTCTTTATATCATATTGACAGGTCAAATGATTTTTAAGTTATTAATATTATAGTGAAGAAATTAATAATCGAATATGTTTATTTGTTATACGAAGATGCAGGAATGTTTCCGAAGTTAAACGAATATGTATCTCTTCTTTAAATTTGTATAAGCGAATATATTGATGATAAAAGGTTGTGTTTGTATACAGTTTATAACCTCAAAGCAAATCTTATAACGTATTACAGCATACAATCATTCTGTAACTCATATTTAAAAAAAATCAACTTCACAAGAAATTATAATGATTGAAGTTGTAAACAAACCTCCAAAGTAGGAATATAATATACGCTGGATTTTGTTTAAGTATTTACAGATGATGGGTGAAATCAGCTGTTATATTATATGTTACTCACGTACCGTACGTACACTCGCTTTTAAAGGAGTTAATAGGTAATACTTAATAACACTTAAAAGAAGTTATACCATCATAAACACTAATTATATGTTTGATAGAATAAAACTTGAACACAGATCACAATTTTTACGTTTATTAACTCAAACTCGTGTCAACTGAATTATACTGTCAGCAGATGACTTGAATGCATGCGAGGGGGCAGCGGTGTGCGGGAAAGAGTTCTCCCACCACAGCACTAACTAGTGGTAGGGGCTGCCGTCACTATGACAACCGCGGTACTATTGGTGGCAAGGCTGGTCTAGCCAATAGCGGCCGCATTCCATACGGAAGCATTCAAGTCATCTGCTGACAGTAGTTTTATTATTGCAACTCGCATCACTGAAGAGGGCGACTTTGTCGTTGAAACGTGTTTGACTTATTAATATTAGTTGTGAGATTCTGTGTTCAAATTTTATTCTACCAAAAACATCATCTCACAAGTGAAGCTCAATATTTACTTATATGTGCAATTTTTAAGTTCAAAATATTATTTAAACTGTTAGTTAAAATTTTTAAATTAAATAAAGACAAATGGATATTCCATGAAGTAGGTAAAATACCTAAAACGTATACTTTTGAGGTGATCTGTCAGCACAACTTTTTAATTAGTAAACATAGTTGAGCAACCATAGCCTTAGAGCATAAGCGCAATCTTACTATACAATATTATTCTTGTAAACAATTAAAGGTTATATTTAAAATACGAATTATTCACTTTAGTGACTACGCAGTTATGTAACAGCCTGGTATAAGTCTGTAACGTAATAGTTTAAAATAAAACTGATTACTTGCATCTTATGAACAGCTGTCATACACCCTTGGCTGGCCTTTCTGTTTGACCTGCGATGACATAATTTGCCAAAATTTCGTAATGTAAACTGAAAGTTGAAACTCCGTGCATAATTTAGTTAAGAGACCACACCAAACTAAAGATTAAAGTTTATTTAATTAGTGAATTGTTAAAAGTAGGAAGACAAATAAGAGGAGAAATAAAACTACACCTGAATTTAAAAACTTAATTTCTTTTGCACACGTCACAATTTTGTTGGAGAAAAGTTTTAAATCTAGAATGTTTAACTAAGTTTAAGGTTTTATTTAATTACAATGTAGTTTCTAACATACAAAAACCAAATAATCTTTCAGAATGTGTTTAAAGTTCAGTCCATTGATTATTGCAGAAAGTAAAGTTGTGTATGTGTTTAAACAGAGATATACAGTATAATGTGTGATGCAAGCGTTGACCTTAAATATAGTTAATGACTGATTCTTACCTCATTAACTTGTTTTTCAGAGCAAAAACTAGTACACTGTTTCCATTTATAATTTGCATTGATCTTAATTTAATTATTTTAGAAACAGATTTTTTTAAATAATGTTATGACCAATTCAGGTGTAAATCGTTAAAAAAAGAAACACTTTATTTTATTACTAATAGATTTACTCCACAAAATACTGAATTAAAACGTTTAGAAAATTGAGGTGACTAACTTAGTTTTTTATTAAATGAGTTGTTTTATCTCCACTATAATAATTTAAAGTTTCTCAGTTCTCTTTAATTTTTTTTTTAGATAGAGTATTTAAAATTAAAAATTCTATAAAAACAGCTGATTAGTTACCACAGCTGTAGGTTTTGTGTCAAATTATTTCTTTAGGATTACGTTCAGCTTGAAATCTTTGAACGGGACTATCCAGTAAATAATATTAATAGATAGATTATTTATATGCATGATTAAGTGTAGAACAAAATTATGAGTTCCATCCTTATATTTCTCAAATGTGTTTTTTTTTGTCGCTAAGCGATATCTTCCTCAATTCTTCATCAAAATGAATTATTCAAGCATCATTTTAAAGCTTATGTTCCCCACTATTGGCGAAAAATAAACAAACATTTAATTCATGTTTTCTTTACAAAAATGTATTAAAAAAACTTTTATATTATACTTCATATGATTCCCAATGAAAGGCGCCATCTATTAACAATCTGTTTAACTAACATGACAGCTGTTAGTTATATTGTTTACATTCTATATGCAAGTGTCATCCACACAAATCAATCAAATCAAACCAACGTAGATAAATGAACGTAATTTATTTAATTAAATCAAATTATTAAATCAGGTGAGTAGTCATAACTTGCAAAATATTCGCACTAGTTATCTATCATAAATGATATGATTTATTTTTTTGCATTTCACTGAGTTTCTAAGACTCAAACTCCAATATAGTACAAATTCAGAGAGTAGCAACAAGAAATTTACTCTGGTTCTTAAATTAGTTTCTAATAAAGAATTGTTCCACAAATATTTACAAATGCATTTATATTTGCCAGAAAATAAATACATTACTAACTTTCAACAACCGACATCCACAATTTTCCACTTCAAGCCCATTTTGAATAACATTTTAATGGAGTGTAAAGGTCAAACATTTTTGAAATATTATCTGTTACAGTAAAATTAATGCCTGTTTGCAGTAGTGAGTTGGATTTTCGACATATGTTTAAAGTAATGAAGGTTAAAATAAAAGTCCTGGTTTTTGTTTTAACCAGATTTTATCTATAAATAAAATTCCATAACATTTAAATATTTTAAAATCACATAACAGCTTCAGTCACAATTTACATGTGGTAATACTAATAAACAATCGCAAACTACAAGGTTAGTAAATTAACCTTCAAAAAATTAAAAATCTAAAAGTACCCATAACTAATTTATAACAAATCCCTAATTAATAAAACAGCATGTTAACTCTAACACAAAACACGTGATAATAATGTTTACACTTAATTACTTTAGCTTTATGTTTATTATTGTCTTCTACGGCACAGTTTTGAGTATTCTAAGAGGAAGGGAAAGTGTATGTATTGGGTCGTGGTTGTGTTTGCGCGTGTGTATGTGTGTAAATTTTGTAATATGTGAGTAGTGTTTGGTTTGATTCAGGGCCACGAGGTATGCCAAAAACGTTTTATAGTTTCAGCTTGTCTACAGCCACGTGCTGGTTATTTGTTTGAAGTTGAGACGGATTTTTTACATGAATTAAAAAAAATATCAACCTATCTGTTGTCTACGAAGGTATATGACGTACAAAATCACATAAAGTAACATTTGCTTACAGTTAAAATGGTTTGAATATAAAGTCACTTTCTACGAAAATAAACTTTCCAATTTTACGTAGTTTCCGTTCAAAGTATTTTATCCGCAGACGTTGTTTTTATAGTCGCTCAAACAGAAGTATATTTTAAGATATATTTGATTTTCGGCAGAGAGCCAACGGGATTTAGGTCGCCAATTTAAAAATAAAACAAACAGTATGGCAATTCAGACAATGGTATATTAATCTCTGTCTCAGTTTTAAGCTTTCTGTAAAACTAAATTATTCTTGTATTTTTCTTCTTTTACTTTTTTCTAATTTCAATCTAAAATACATTTTATCTACTACTCAAGCAATAGGCCATGTTTTCTACGTACAAAACCCTTACCTTTGATAATCTGTACGTATTTTGCAGTAGAAATACTTGAGTGCTCTTCGCACCAACTCTCCAACTACATAATTTCTCAGGTAATTCGCTTGAAAGCAAATATTAAACATAGGTTAAGAGAATACATTCTATTTAGAACAAACATTGAACGAAAATTATCATCTCTATACTTAATGACACAACTTTAGATATTGAATAAGCCAATGTATTAAATTTTCATTTCGTCGTTATTCTGACATTTTAACAAGCTTATGGCAAACGTTATACAGTAAAACCTCATTAATCCGGACCCCATTTGATGGACTTCGCTTAATCCGGACAGCCAGTTGACTGCAGGTTATAAAGATCACATCCAGCTAAATTTGGAATAAGCCATTCTAAACTAGTAGTCCACTTTCATATTCACAGTGTAATACATATGTATTAACGTATTGTCTGTACATACAACTAAACTCAAAATACATGTTCGATTTCTATAAAGGGTGTTTCATTATGTACCTTTGTTCATATTAAGGTTATTTCATTTAATCCAGACTTTCAACTATCCGGACGACTTAGAGCCCCAATTAGTCCGGATTAATGAGGTTTCACTGTACTTTGATGTATAAGATGTAGGTCCGTGCATTATCTTTGTCCTGGCGTTCTCTTTAGCTTTAAGGGATACAGTTCCATTCCATATAAACAGCTGTCGGTCTCGTTATTCCCCGCTGACGATTCCCTTTTTCTGTAACTACTAGTGTCCTCCTCGCACTAACTGCGTAGTTTTCTAAAGTCTGTCAGGATTCCAATATAATGTCTCTATATACCGTTCTATTCGGGGTTTTCATAGTCAGAGTTATAATTTTTTCAATTTGAATAGAAAATGAACCTACGTCGTAGTTCCCGTGAGAGATTTATCAGCTTATATCATGGTCGTACAAGTCTGCATTTGTGATAATAATCAGAACTTTCTCCCCCCCCCCCATGTGGTAGTTTCTAAAAGCCACTCTTTTTACTTCGCTTTAAATGTGTCTATTTCTTTCGTTTTTTTCAACCACCTTCAACTATCTCTTGGTTTTATTTGTTTATGGCTGTGATTAAACCTATTTCGGCATATTCTGTCAGTCTCTGCTTATGTCGATACTTCAACTATCTCTTGGTTTTCTTTGTTTATGGCTGTGATTAAA
>JAGFPH010001436.1:89667-110171 GCA_018207615.1 Philaenus spumarius
TTAGGAAATGTTTACGTTTTTATGGATTCATTTGGTTTTTAATAAAGCAAAATGGAGAAGCACAATGAATGTGTTGGGAAACACGTGGGCCTAAATTTCTTTTGCGTTTATGTATGTCGCCTTTCTTTGAAACACTGATTTTCTTCAAATAATTGTAAACGTTATAGCTAGTAGGCCTACCATGAGATCACCTTTATTAAATCTTTTATCTAGGGAAAACAGAAATGAATACAAAAGTATTAACATTAAGAATTATATTAAACATTTTATAAAATAGGCTATAACTTTTCCTTCCACTATGGAAGCATCATTTGCTATCTATGTTCGATAATAAATTAAGTGCTTCGAACATAAAACGGAAGACGTTTACTTTAGTATGTAGATTTGAAACTATAAAAAAATTATTTTAATTCTCATTTTCAATGAAATTGAACATAATTTTCCTTGTATAGGCCTATTTGTAAAACTTGTCGATTGAATGTGATTGTTACAATTTTCAGTACTTAAGAGATATTTTTCATACAAAATGTTTAGAGAATACCATGCGATGTAGAGTTTATAGTAACTGCAATAAACATAACATAAGTAGGCTATTGTTAGCCATTATAATGATGTTTATGTAATTACATGTTTATGTAATTTTATCATTTTAACTCGAATAGTAGACTACGACAAAGGTTTTGTTCTAGGTTTTATTTTTAGAATTGCATGAGATTTTGGTTATCATGTTATTCTAAGAAACTTCGCTACAGAGTTTCCTCCTTTTTCAGTCAACAATAGGAAACACTGAAAATGTTGTAAGGAATAAGCTTATAAGAATACCCTTTTCTATAATTCTATTATGGCAATTCTTCTTTCAGCAGTTTGGATTCGATAAATTCCACTGAAAAGTTTCATATAATGAAGACCATTTTTTGATATTTTAGAGTTGGTTTTTGGTCGAACATATGCCTATATGCACGATTATGTTGTGAATGATTGAATGAATTTATTTCCCCTTTAAGGGTACAATCGGCTACTACAAATATATACATATAAACATTTATATAAAATTATATACATTAAGTAATATCAACTTATATTGTACTATACATAAGTGTTTTAATTTTTGTTCAATAGGCCTACAGTTTAAACAGGAAATTAGGCAACTACGTTGGCAAAGTCAATTTTTGGCTTTACCTTCGAAAGTGCAACAGAAATAAGAGCAAAAGACTGTCCTAACCTATCCTATCCTCGTAACTTAAAAAGTGATTTTACTCGGTTCTACCCAGAGTAATCCTCCCCATTAGGCCTATATAAATAACACTGCCTTCTTCCCATAGGCCTAATTCCATAGATTATATTAAACAGTCGAAGATGTCCTCAACATTATCACTCTTTAACAACCAATTTGAATTCTTCTCAAAAATTGTTTGGTTCCATGAATTCTTCTTATATCTAATGGTATGGAATTAAAAACTTTGGTGCATGGTACAAATAGATTTTTTGATGAAAAGTCAGCCTAGATTTTGGTAAAATGCAGGACTTTTCCATACGTGAAAAGACCGTTGAAGATTTGACCACAGCCACTTTGTTTATAAATACCATCTTCAATACCGCCCTGACATAAACTCTAGGAAGAGATAATATACCCAACTGTCTGAATAATGTCTCAGAGTTATCAGTTCTTGATCTAAAGAGCATTGATTTGATAAAGTATTTTGTGTTACTATGTTTTTGTGTTATTGTGCATTTCTTATTTTGTGCATGTTAAGTTTTCTAAGAAATATTAATAGTTAAAACAATTCGATTATATTTATTTGACAAGATACCTGCATTTCAGAAATTAAATACTTCTGGAAAATATAACTGATCATGTTTTAATAAAGAAGCAGTTCTTACATTTTTTATATGAGCTTATTGTTCAGTTAATCAAGCAATACAATTTTCGAAATATTTAATAAAATTATAGTTGTATGTCGATTGCATTTTTTTTATAGGTGAACAGCACCCAAACGCACAAACAATTATTTCAACAAATCTGAGACAAGGAATGTAACTTAAACCATTGAAGAAACAATAGTGTTGTTTCTTCAATGCTTAAACTGACCCTTGCCCATTGTTGCGGAAGGGGAGGGGGGGGGGGGGTTAAACTTCAACGATTAGCTCAAACCACTTCTGGGGACAACTGATCGATGTACAGATTGAGTAGCTATTTTCTTATGTAGCAGATTTTGTCACTACAAAGTCATATTGGAATCCAACGATTGAAAATCAACAATTGGAATTCCGATTGGCATCGTGAAAACACGCCTTGAGTACTATTGCTCGATTACCTATTTAGCGACTATTGGCTTATGAAATGGAGCAGATTTTGACCTCACGAAGCTAACAATTGGGTTCTAATGGTTGGAAGCGATCCATTGGCAATTTTGGCAGCGTGAAAACGCACTTTTATCTAATTATAAAGTTTAGTAAACACTATTATTATGTAGTAAAACAGATTTGGTTTAGCATTTTTTTTGTAAAGTAGTTTAAGGGATATGTTTAAATACCTAAGAAGTAGGCTATGCACAAGAACCTTTTTGAGGGATTTTAATTTGTTTCTAGTAGCCTAATGATATATTTTATTAAAACTCTATAAATGTTTTTAAGGGATCTATACTATAAAATTAGTTTATTTGTTAAATAACAAATAAATATAATCTCGCTTGACTCGTGAGAAATATTATTTCTAAAAACACAGAACACAATTCTCACAAAAATACATTTAATTGTCAAACGCGTTTCAACGACAAAGTCGTCATCTTCATTGTCATTTGAGCTACAATTAAATTTTAACTAACGAAACAAGATGTTATGCTACACATTTATATACTGTAATCTCTCATGAGACTGTGTGTAATGTTAACCACTACTAATACTGAATATATATTACTACTAATATATTAATATATTAGTAATATTGATTCTTTTACGCCCTACTATGAGAGAGGGTATAAATATGTATCATAACATATTGTTTAGTTAGTTATAATATAGTTGTAGCTCAAATGTCACTGAAGATGACGACTTTGACGTTGAAACGTGTTTGACCATTGAAAGTATTTTTGTGAGAACTATGTTCTGTGTTTTTATTTTTTTAAACTCTTATCAAAAGACAATCCAGAATGAATCACACAAACAAAATATCATAAATAAAAGATACAAAGAGGTTAATCGATTAAATATTATTACTGTTGCTGTATTACTTAACTAAAATAAATGACTTCTGTATGTTTATAGGGTTGGGTGACAACACTGGGTACTATTTGTTAGAGTATGGTATAAAATATTTGAAAAATCTATTTTATAATATTGATCATTTTACAGCCTTATAAATAGGCCTATAGACAGTATAGACTCCATATCCAATTTCTTCATTTACTTAAGTCCTAGACTCCACTTCCTAAGCTCTTTTTTGAAACATCTTCATAATTAATTACTTCATTAGAAAAACTTTATAAACAATAAAACTTTTGTTCGTTAATTGTAACTGAACAAAATGCATTTTACTTAAGAAATAATAGATCATTTATGCGTATTAAATATTGATCAAATTATTATAGACCTACATTCCTAAACGTTATATCTGTCCTATTTCATAAAACTCAATATTTTAATTTCAAACTGCTCTATCTCGGGGTACAGCAGCGCACACTTTGCTTGCATTGTTCTGTTTATTTAACATACCATAATTTCAGACTATTCTTGGTACCCAGTCTTTCTGTAATACGGAATGCTTGAGATGATCTTTGCCATGATGATGTTTGGTTGATATCAGTAATCAAACCATTCACTTCTTCACTGCCTTCTTCTTATAAGGAATAAACCACAATGTATATTTTATCCTGAGACTATAATATTCTTACGTTGTTCCCTTCAGTGATATCCTCAGTTCAATGTGAGTACTGCCTGACCATGTAAATATATATCTCAAACTGACCCTTACTGATGAAATTTCCTCCTTCCATTCGATCTCAATGCAGAAATTAATTTGCCTATGAAAAGTTCTATCTTACCTACCTAACGTGTATTGTCAATAGGAATCCAATGAAACAATTCAGTCTGAAAAGCCAGCATTATTTATTTTATACCCACCGCGTTCAGACCATCCATCCTGCATCCTGCAGTTTATTCTTTTCTTGTAGCTTTCTCAGCTTCGTATGCAATGTTACTTCAGGAAATTACATAGATTAGGAAGGTTGTAAATTTGTAGAAACTTTGATTTCGGCCTTGCATGTAGGGACCCATAGCAAACTTTATGAGGGGGGGGGGGGGGCTTCTCACAGAAGAGGGTGAATATGTAGGTATATGTACAACAAACTTTGAAACTTAGAATCAAGATTTTCGTGCATTGAATCTCACTTCCTCCTCCTCAAGTGGCATTAACGATCAAAAACATTTACAAAAGTGGTAAACCTCAAACAATTCTAGAAAAGTAGGAACAATTTGAGTAGCAAGTTACTTTTCAGTTTATACGATATCATTTTTAAACATTTTTCATAATTTATGCTCTGAGGAAATATTTGTGTTTTTTTCGTATTTCCTTGATTCTTCGTCGCTCGCCAATTTGGCCTATATAGCCTATGTAGCCTACGTTAACGTTAACGTAAAATATACTCATATTTTTTTAATAGATTTGTAATTGCACATTTTTGTCATTATTTTTATTACCACAAAAGCCTTCGATTTCAGCCAGTTTTGTAATTGCCTCCATTGATTGGTGCGTTCTTTGTTTGTTCATAAAGTTATCACCAATTTATTCTTGTTCTACTAAAGTCATGATTTTAATGTAGTGGTATTTTGCCAAGACAGATTTTTTCTTTATGTATTTATCTTCTCTTCTTACTTGTTTGTAGGCCTATATCACCAAACAGTTCCTACTTTGTTAGAATACAATAATATTGATTTCTTTTATAATTAATATATATTATTAAAATATTTCTTGATTGCTGATATATCACCAATCTTGCCACTTCATTTTCAGTGTAAAAAATACCAGATCAGATTTTATAGTTGATGGTCGTCAATGTCTTGACTGGTGGGTTTCACGCCAGAAGACCATTTGGCTTGCAGGAGTACTGAAATCCAGGGTGCAAGTCCATTTTGGTGGTGGTAAAATTCGGTCACGGTCGTGCTACATCAGATAATTTTGAAAAGGTTTTCCAAAACGTTGTCAATCCTAGGTTGACGTTGATGGAAATAAATTGTAATTTATAAGATACATGAAGTTAGCTGAAATATAAGCAAAAATACTCCAATTATAAATTAATTATTTTGTTTTTTATAATAAGTACCTCATTAGAGTTGAGAAATTAGAGCAAAGGTGTTTGGAAAATACAAGGGTGACTTTTGTGAGGAAAATCCTTTTTCCGTCCCTTAGGCATTTAATTTACAAAATATTAAAACCTATAATTTCTAAGATTTAAAGGAAATGTTTTGACAGGGTTTCATCATAATTATATAAAGGTGTTCATTTTGAAGTAAATTAAAATGGCCTTCTCAACAGAAGTAAAAATCTGATTTATTTTTTATGTATAAACCTCTAAAGAGGGAAATTTCAATTGGTTCTCTGTCATGGTTAAAAGTCAAATACGCGTTAAAAGAAAATAAGACTTAATGGTACAAAATAAATATATTATATAAGGTAGAATAATTCCTTTATATAAACAATATTTGTATATTAAAGACAAAATGTGTTTAAATCTAAGAATTGACTAACCTTACAATATTGCATGTTTCTTTGAAATATACTACAGTATGTGTAAATATAAATCTTCCTTCTCTTTTGCAGATTTTTTCATTGATAGCCTTTATCTGAAGTGTTTTACAAATTCTGTTTCTACGTTTTGGATGCAGGGTCTCGGCTCCATGGTTTAAGCCAGGGCACATGAAAGAAGGTAAGCTAAGTCAATTTTATAGACTTAAATATTTTTAAAGATGTATCACTGTTTTATGAAATTCTGTATAGTACTATGCCCATTAAAAGTAGGCCTATAGCGGGAAAAAATTATTAACTTATGTATTAGGCCTATATTAGAAAATAAGAACTCTATTGTGAAGGACGTACTTATCAGATTTTCCACAAGAGAGTTTTTATATTGTGAGATATGTGGTAATTGTAGTACAACTCTCATCTTCAGAATGTAAGAGCACAAGTTGTCTATTTTAAAAAGAGAAGGGCTGGACAAGTATATAGACTAAACTGAATGATACAGTGCTTTGTGGGAAATAATAACTTTTAGTAGATATTTGGCAAACTAGTTATAATGTTAGATAAAACAGTGTTATACAGTTTTTATAAAGGTGAGACAACATGATTAACTTACTGGTTCATAGCGAAAGCATAAGCACAATATGTAGTAAACATTTTGTCAAATAAAACCTTATTGATTAAAAGTACAATCACGATTTTCAGAAGGCAATTTGCACATCAATAACTTGGTTTAAAAGATATTGCCTTTTATTGGTTAAAGTAAGAAATATTCTTAAAAAGATTTTTCAATAAAACACTGCACAAGTGATATGGTGATGTGAAAACACAACAGGTGTTAAATCGTTATGTAAACAATAACCTACAAAAAATCTAATGGTAAGCTTTATTTTATAATTAATTAGTGGAGCGTCAAATATAAATAACTAGGGGAAACCCCTGCGTGCTGCGCACAGACAGGACAGCACAGACTTGAAGTCTAAAAAACTTCCTTCTCAAGCAGGAGTTAATAAATAAGGAGTTATTAATAAACTTCCAGAAAAAATTAAAATTATTCAAGACCAGAAAGCCTTTAAGAGAAGTCTTTGACAACTCTTAGTGGCAAACTCCTTTCACTCGGTAGAGGAGTTCCTCAGCCACGGGTGGTAGGTGGGTCGAGTGTTGAAGGGGGGGGGGGGGGGGGGGGGGTGGGGGGGGGGGGGGGGGGTGGACTGGTTGATTATGTTTATATTTGGTATTTCCTATCCAGGGATTACATTATTGTCCTACATGTAATGGTTAGTAAATTGTAGTATCCCTATCTTTATTTTGAATTAATTTTGAATTATTTGTAGTAACTACTTTTATGTTAAATATAATGACTTTCCGCAGTATAATTTTAAGAGTGTGTAACTAATCTGATGAAATATGTAAAGAATACTGTATAAATTGTGTTGGTTGTTAGTTTTTAAATTGTTTTTATGTGGTACTCTTTAATTATCTTTTATATGTGGACATGTCTATACAATGTAAAATTGTCAATAAAAATAAAAATTGAAATTGAAATTAAATTCAATTACTTCGTTTGAATTAATTGAGTTCAGGCCTATACTTTTGAAAATATTTAAGCATGGAATGATCGAATATTTTATCCTTGAAATTAGTTGGTTTTATTTTAAAATTTGTGTATACATCATGTTTTTAACGTTATGAACTAGTGTATACACAATAATGTATCTGGTATTAATTTAACAAAGAAAATTAATCAACTACAGACCTAAAGATCGAAGTGTTTCTATCCTTTCGACTTTATTAAGTGAGTTTTAACTGTAGACGGTACAAATAATTTCTTTCCAGGAATTATTATCTCTATTGTTCTTAAGTTAAAAAAACAGAATAATTCAAATATCTGTTACCATATTTTGAAAAGTTATTAATGTTTTGCATACGTCCGGACATTCAACACTGCAAACGGCCTATATAAATTTTGCCTACACAATCATGTTTATCGTGATATATATATATATATAGTTGTTATTTATGAGTGATATGGTTTCATCTTTCATTCAAGAAAAAAGGTACTACTTTTATGGATTTAAATTCCAAATTCCATTATGAAACACCGTGTTTATCTTCTATATACAAAAGAAAATTCTAAATTATGGGATTGCTAAAGCTTTCCTGAAACTTTTGTTTGGTTGACTGTACGAAACAAAGATATAGATTAACTTATTTGGTTTTAAAATATATTATTTCGAAATTGTTAAAACTCGGTTTTTCATTAATTAATTAATGATTAATGATTAGTATTAAATCATGTTCGTTATTATTGGCAAGTGGCACACCGTTAACACTTGCGATTAATCTCATTTGATCACAACTTTTTTCTACAATTATTTGCAAATGTTTGCCGACTGTCTCTCCCACTACTGGTAAAATCCTACAGTAGTACCTAACTTCCAAATCAAAGTTTTTATTTCCCATCATTTCCCTTTTTCAGCTGTGTACTATTCAGCTGTTACATTTTTTACACTTATTTTGTTTTAAAATTAACTGTCTATATTTCTCTTGGTCGTTTTTTTGTTTTTTTCGTTTTTTACTTTAGTAGGCTATGGTTAACTTGTTAAAATCTAAAGAAAATAACGTTCATTTTTGTTTGATTTAATAATATTTGTATGAGGCCAATTGTATTGTAGGCCTAATAAGAAAAAATAGTTTATTTAATTGAAGAATAATTCAAGCAAATAATTTGTTTGTCTCTGAAAAGTTATTTTTAAAATTATTTTGTACATTAGGGCCTGTATTATGATTTGGAATAAAAAATGATCTAACATGCGGGAAAGGTCCGTAACTCAATGGCCTTATATTATTTCTCAAAGTAATTTACATCCAACACCTAATGATTTCATACTTTAAACAATTTGGATTTCTAATTAGGTTTATGTTTATAAGTAGCCCTAAGTCATGCTTTCTATTTTTATCCTTTATTATAATTCCAGTTATTTTGTAAGTTTAATGCTTCAATTCAGACATTTAATATTATTTAGCACCTTAGCGTTTGTTGGTGAAAAAGAGTGGCCAGTAAACTAAAGACGTCGCCCACATGGCTAAAAGTTTTGAGCATCCAACTCAGGTTTTGGTTCAAATTTAGTTACCGGCGATGAATTTACCTCTGCTTCCCCTAGCCTTCATTTCTCTGGCATATAAATTATATATATTCCTATGGCTTAAATTGTATGATTGATCCTATCAATAGGATACTTTTATTAAAAATAATTGATATAATATGTGCAGGAAGGAATATGGTTGGCGTGTTACGTACGCATTAGCCTGTACCATAATTATTATAGAGTGACTTTCTGTATTTAATTGACCTTTTTGCGTTCTGTTGATCATAAAATCTATGAAAAGGAGAAAAGCAAAAACAAGAAAAGTAAAGAAGAAACAGAAATCGAAACAACAACAATAAAAGGATAGCAGCGATAGCTCAGTTGGTAAGACGTTTTTCATTATACCACGGTTATAAGGGTGTCATGATTCTAATAAGTCTAATGACGTTGACTTTTAGCTGTCTGTGTCACTCCACTCCCAGTGATGTATCAGTCCTTAGGTTATGATAAAAAAGTACAATGACAAACACCATAGTATTAAAGGTTAGCAGAAAAAATCCCCTGTTAACAAAAACTTCATATCATAAACTAAAACCTCACTTAAAAATAAACATTGTATCAGTTTAAAAAAAATGTTTAAAACAGGAGTTGTTATTCAGAAACAAGTCATTGAAAATAAATGCTACTTACATTCTCATTCTCATTCAGTTAACCATATAGTACAGTGACTAGATAGAGACAGTGAGGCCATATGAAAGTGGCCGCCATGTTTTTCCTAAAAGTAATGTCGTCTGCTCAGAATTATAATGTAAATATTAGTGTTATATCTCTTTGTAATTATAAGAGAAATTACCTTTTTGTTTTTTTTTTATAAAGGGAAAAACAAGCGATTTAATTGTTACAGTTTGATATTTGTATTGAAATTAAATAATAAAAACTGTGTTTCTTCTTAAAAAGTGTATTCTGTTTTTTCGTGCAAAAAATTTAACAAATATAATAGAAACAGATAAGAATTTAGGATAAACATGGCTGCCGGCCAATAGGAAACAAGACCTCACTTGGCCACACTGTCTCTATCTAGTCACTGTACCATATAGGACATAGAGCTGCTACCTATCGGCAGAAGGCAGAGCTGTGTTGATGTTTGACCTGCTAAAGAGAGAACTGTTTTCGTTCTAATTACGGTTATTTTGATTTTTCAATCAAATTATTGGCATTGTCAAAAAAACTTTTGAAAGGAAATTGTATTTATAAATTAAATTTATTTGATCACTAAAGCATTTTCAATCTTTTGCATTGCTTCGTTTGTGGTTTTAAAGAGAAAAACGCCGGCCTCTAATAAATCTACAACATCCATGGTATTTCCCAAGATTCAAACTAGGGTCTTAAATGTTGGTTACTTTATATTAAAATTTGGCCAATTTAGAATGAGCCAACGCTTCATATATGAATAAGATGTCCCCTTTTAGTGATTTCCCCTGCTGCAAAATACATATCTGCATTATCGAATTTTTTCCAGACAAACCATTGCTCGGACGAAATAAATACATATGACCTTTTTTGTTGAAACATACCTCCCCTACACGGTGGTATTTTTTATTTTTCTCTATCTTCATCCCAGCTCGAAATATTAAGGATAATCGAAAAAAAATGATAATCGATTTTTTTTCGACTTTGGGAAATCGATAGACTGGTAAACTTTTTTTATGTTAATCTACATACTTTAAGGTACTTATAAAAAAAATCAGCCGTATTGCAAATTACTTTTAGTTTTAACCTATACCGACTGGGCTAAAGTCGTTCTACCAAATTTCAAAAAGGTACCACATTATTTTTGGTAAGACAAGAAGAAACAAGTCATTACCACATCTGCTAAGTCAACAGTCAACAATAGCAAGTATACCTTATACAAACACACCTTCAGCCAATTTGCTGAGTTAACTTTCATGATATTACTTCACATTCAGACCTTCATGCTTTCTCTTCAAATTGAAAAACCTCCAAATCATTAATTGATCAATCTTCATTCTCCTCTTCAATTACACAATAATCCAGGAAATTATTTTGAACACCCTACTTAGTTTAAGTTCAAAATTGTTAACCATTTCAACCACCCATAAGTCTTAATCATCCTTCATTAGGCTAAGCCTAGAATAAGAAATCATGATGAGATTTGTTTAATACTTAATTAAGTCAATTATGTTATTTGTTTCTTTGAACTGCAATAGTATTTTGAGGAAGACTTTACAACTAGCTAGCCGACGTTGTAAACTAGAACCCGAGATTTTTTTAAAAATTCAGTGTACTAATTTGTATTACTATTAACAAGTGGGACGCCGACGGGCCAGTAAAGACCATATTTTGTGAAATAACAAACAAATTATATGCAAATTATTTATTATGAGTGGCGATCATTCAAATCAATATTTACATAAAATTACTGGTTTATAGCCCTTATGATTGCCTATCCAATTACTGGTTTATAGCCCTTATGATTGCCTATCCAACGATATCTATATCACTTCTCTTCTCTAAAATGGTGTCAAAGTGAATATACCCCAAAATTTAAAAAAATTTGGGAGTCAATTGGGGGTCTTTACTGGTAATTACTGGTAATTACTGGTAATTATAAATCATTTTTATAATCTCATTCCACAGACTATCTCTATCTATATATATAAAAGCCAAAACCCACTGACTCACTGACTCACTGACTCACTGACTCATTTAGGGGGGTTTGGGGGGATCAAAGTTATTAAAAAATAACTTCTTCAAAACTACCGAACGGATTTGAATGAAATTTGGTATGTAGCTTTCTCTAGGGCCATAGGTGCTCACTAAGAAAGGGTTTGAAAAAATTCGAAATTTTAGGGGGGTTTGAGGGGATCAAAGTTATTAAAAAATGACTTCTTCAAAACTACCGAATGGATTGGAATGAAATTTGGTATGTAGCTTCCTATAGGGCCATAGGTGCTCACGAAGAAAGGTTTTGAAAAAATTAAAAATTTTAGGGGGGGTTTGGGGGGATCAAAGTTGTTAAAAAACGATTTCTTCAAAACTACCGAATATATTGGAATGAAATTTGGTATGTAGCTTCCTCTAGGGCCATAGGTGCTCACTAAGAAAGAGTATGAAAAATTTTGAAATTTTAGGAGGGGATTGGGGGGGGATCAAAGTTACTAAAATTATAATTTCAGATCTTTTATTACTATGACAATAGTGCTTTTATTATTTAAGATCTATATATATATAAGCCAAATACCACTCACTGACTGAACACTTAAAAAGAATACAATTACGTTAAAAATACTGAAAATACCAACCACCACGGGCAACGCCGTACGGGTCAGCTAGTTTATTTATATAATCGACGTTAAAAGTGGAAGTAATCACAACATACACATTTCACATTATTATACTTGATTTAGGAATGTGACAGCAGTAATCATCAACAAAACCTTCCAAATATGTCTTCGGACTAATGATTTGGCGATGTAAAGGAGATGGTACAAGAAATTACTTTAATTTGACAATAAATCGGAAACGATCGTGCTCTGTCTAATGAAGAGTAAAGAGTTTAACCCAAGAAGGGTATCATTTGACTGAATGACACGCGATGGCGTGCTTCAGTAACCACTTGGTCGCATCCGAGGAGAACCTCTAAACACTCTGTCATTAGTCTTGTAATGTCTTTACCTTTTCCAGCCATTATATTGTTTACTGTGTCCGATTAGTTTAGCGTCGTCTGTTAAACTGGGATGTGGTTCCATCCGTGTGTCATAAAATTTGACCTAGTTAAATTTAGTTGAACAAATTGAAGAATTAAAGAAACGTCAAAGTTTTTTTATTGAACGATACAACTAAATATACAGGTATCTATTCTATTACTTTAAATGAGCAATTATTCTTGTATCTATCTTTGTATCTGTCGCGGATCTCGAAAACGGCTCTAACGAATTCAAAGAAATTGTGTATTTAGGTGTCGTTTTAATTTTTAAGTACACCCATATAGTTGTATTTTGTGTAAAAACGCAATTTTTTGAGAAAATCTAAAAAGTTGAAAAATTTTAACATAGGGTCTTATGGGTTGCCACGATGGTTACAAAATAACAACGAAATAGTAAATAAAGCGATCAAAACAGCTGTTTATAAACAAGCCAATTTATACTGCTTTAGCACGTTGGAAATAGAGTGGAATAGAACTGAGATTGAGTATTATCCAAAATCAGCTGTTCGTTGGATAGTTTTTAATTACTGTTAAAAAAACAAGCTAATTTATACTGTTTTAGCACGTTGGAATTAGAATAAATTGGGCCTGATTTAATAATTTATTTTGTAAGAAAAAAGGTAAACTTGGAAAAGATGGATAAATAGTCAATTTTGTAATATAGGCCTGGCTCATTTTCAGAAAGTATTGAGGTTATGTTAATCCTGCAATAATTTTTACTATATTTAGGCCTGGTTTCACAACTTTGGTTGACAGAAGATAGTAGAACTAGGACTAAAATCGTAACGAAAGCCTTTCACGTTTCTAAAGCATGTATTTGAGGCTATAATTAATCTTGTAATTACTGTTAATATATTTAAGCCTGGTTTCATAATTTTACAAACCTATTTATAAACGAGCCAAAGATTAATGACATTCTTTAGTGAATTTTCCAACTGCGAGCGAAGCGTCCAGGGGCAGAGCCTCTAGTTATTGATTAAACTAACAATACAGCTGAGTATTTCCAAATTGTTACATTAATGTGTGAGAAGGGCATCTCGAAATTAAACATTAGTCGTTTAGATCATTTTGTTCTCTAGTTACACTGCCTTAGTTTTTCTAAATTATGTATATTTTAAAAGTTCTCATTGCTTCATATTTATGTTGTTATTGTTGTTTTTTTTTTAAATTTTTACATACAATATATTTTTTTAAACATAAAACTCATGTAATTCTGTTAAATCATTCTGTTGTAATATAGGCCTGGCTCATTTCTGAAACATAGTATTGAGGTTATGTTAACCCTGCAATAATTTTTACTCTATTTAGGCCTGGTTTCAAAACTTTAGTTGACAGAAGATAGTAGAGCTAGGACTAAAATCGTAACGAAAGCCTCTCACTTTCTAAAGCATGTATTTGAGGTTATAATTAATCTTGTAACTGTTAATATATTTAAGCCTGGTTACATAATTTTACAAACCTATGTACAAACGAGCCAAAGTTTAACGAGATTCTTTAGCGAATTTTCCAACTGCGAGCGAAGCGAAGCGTCCAGGGGCAGAGCCCCTAGTTAGTTATTACATCGACACTTGTATTACATTCCTTTTGATGAGTGGATCTGCATACTTTAGCACAGTTTTATAGCAACAGCAGTTCCGAAGGGTACATCCTTTAATTTCTTCGCTCCGTGTTTCGGTTCCTGATGTACGTTAGGGTGTTCGATGAACACAACATTTTCATTAAGCTATTCAGTTGTTGTCTTTTGTTCCTTAATTTGGTGGTTTGGGGTTTCATTTAATCAACGTTAACTTTGGTTTGGACACTTTGCTCGCGCTTCACTGCTGCAGTTCTAATTTTTTGCAAGCAGTATTTACTAAGGTCTTGTTCATTGCTAACTACCTTGAAGCAATAAAGCCTGAATACGTTGAAGGATTGACATTTTCCTTCGTTGATTTGTTTTAAAAGATTTACCTAGGTTTGTATTTTTCTAATTTTATATTTTTTGGGTTACCTCTTACGAGCGCCCTGTCCATCGAGCGCCATGTCCATCCAGCGCCCACTCTCGGGTTGACGAGGGTCAGAGAGGGGTTGACACGTCTAGGAGCTTTCCAACGAGTGCCGCATTTCTGTGTCACCCCCTTCGAACACCTGTACTTGTAGTATTTACTTCTGATCCTCTATCGCGTGAATTGACACGATCAGTGACATCGAAAAACATTACTTAAATAGGACCCTTATGCTTGTATTTAAAACCTTTTTTATAGATAATCGCAACGATATATAGTTTACTTGCTTGCCCGATCCGGCTTTGCACGGATAGACAAATCAAAGTTAAATGTATATTTAAAAAAAAATGTTATACCAATAAATATAAATTACACTATGTATTTCTTATAAGGATTTTTAGTAACTTTGACCCTCTCCCCAAACCTCCCCTAAAATTTCGAATTTTTTGAAACCCTTTCTTAACGAGCACCTAGGGTCCTAGAGGAAGCTACATACTAAATTTCATTCCAATCCGTTTGGTGGTTTTTTTAGTAACTTTGACCACCCAAACCCTACCTAAAATTTCGATTTTTTTTGAAACTCTTTGTTAGCGAGCACCTAGGACCCTAGAGGAAGCTACATACCAAATTGCATTCCAATCCGTTCGGTGGTTTTGAAGAAATCGTGATTTAATAACTTTGACCCTCTCCCCAAACCACCCCTAAAATTTTGAATTTTTTGAAACCCTTTCTTAACGAGCACCTAGGGTCCTAGAGGAAGCTACATACTAAATTTCATTCCAATCCGTTTGGTGGTTTTTTTTTAGTAACTTTGACCACCCAAACCCTTCCTAAAATTTCGATTTTTTTTCAAACCCTTTCTTAGTGAGTACCTATGGTCCTAGAGGAAGCTACATACCAAATTTCATTTCAATCCGTTCGGTAGTTTTTGAGAAATCGTTATGAGTGAGTCAGTGGTATTTTGCTTTTATATATATAGATAATATTACAGTAACGTTATTTCAATAGCCGTTGTCGGATTTATAATACTAGAACTAAAAAGATGATAAAAATATAACAAATTATTTCCAAAAATATTCTTAAACAAAATACCTAACAAATCTTTTATTTGGTATTTTACCAGGTGCTATTTACTGAATCACTGTTTCTAGTAAGTTGTAGATACCTAAATATGAAACACCTCAATTCTGTCCTAAATTAAACGGTAATTTTTGTAAGCAGTGCCATGCGTGTTATAAGCACGTGTATAAACAATTTAATACGCCAGTATTAGGTCATGCCCCTCAAAAGCGGATTTAATATTTCTCACATAGAACACTTAGAGTTAAATTTGATGTTTTCTTTTATGATTGATGTATAAACTAATCAAGTTATATTTAGACATATTAAATCCAGTTTTGAGGGATACGCATGCTTATATTACGTTTAATTTAGGGTTTTATAACATTTGTAGCTGATTTGATGGGGTACATATTTAGGTCAGAAGTAAATACTACACGTACAGGTGGTCGAAGGGAGTGACACAGAAATGCGGCTCTCGTTGGAAAGCTCCTAGACCTGTCAACCCCTCTCTGACCCTCGTCAACCCGAGAGTGGGCGCTGGATGGACATGGCGCTCGTTGGACAGGGCGCTCGTAGGAGGACACCTATTTTTTGGTTCAACTCCACAGTTTTGGTAGAACAAGGTCTCCGAAGGAAAGAAAATCCAGGGTTTCCTCTCACCCTTGTTGGCGAGGCACAGCCCTCTGCCAGTAAAAGCTAAATTAACAATTTTTCTGTTAATAGTTCGCTCAGTGCTGATGTACGCGTCTACCGCTTGGTGGACGCTTGCCAGCAAATCCAGCAGGAAAAATTGGAGACTCTTCAGACTACTGCTCTTCGCAGACTCACGCATCAGCCATGGTACGTGAGGAACTCTACCATTCTAGGGACAGCTGGTATCCCTACCCTAGAATTGTTTGCTATAAGATGTGCCACTAAACTGTTTCAGGACGCACGCAACTCAGGCTATCCTCATATAGCTGAGATCTGCGAGAGACTCGACATCCCAGAAGATGGTAGGCCCCGTCCTGCCGCTATCCTGGACGACCCGCCATAGGTTTGTGACGCGATCAGGATCAGGGTTAGGGAATCACTCTATGCGCATCACAAATCGGTGAGAATCGGTACTAATATGGTCCGTCTATGGTCTTGGCGCTTCACAGGGTCGCCTCGACCAATCAGCGGACGGCACCTAAGTCTGCCAAGACGAAGTCCTAAAAATCGCCATTGTGGTGTAGACGCCGACGTAGCAAGTTAGCGCATTGCAGTGAATAGGTAATTTGGTGTAACGAGTAAATTAATTATGATCGGCTAACGCGAAAACTGGATTAGGCTATCGTGCAAACGGGGGCCATGTAACAGTAACGTCGGAAAGCGTCCCAAAGGGCGATATGTCAAAATAGCGTGATAAAGGCTGAAGACATACGCCCATCCTAGTGTGATACACCTTGTTAGAGTATGTAAATTATATCAGTATTTAGTGGTTAGTTTATTATAGTGCCTATCAAAGCTGGTTACCCTTGTGTGTGGCTAATAACTTTAAGTGGTGGTATTAATATAAAGGGGGGTGTTTCGTTAGATTAATCCGATTCACGTTCCTTGTGGGAAGCCAATAATTGTTGCGGCAGGGCGTGGTAGTAACGACAACCCTTACAGAATGGTAGCAGAGCGTGGTTACGATCCACGGACCTCTGGGTTATGGGCCCAGCACGCTTCCAGGCTGCGACTCCATCATATAGATAGATACTAACCTGTTTGCCTTCTTTATATTTAAGTGAGTTTTAGATTGCTGCTTGCAGCCATTAGGGAACGGCCCCTAGATGCTGCTGACGCTCACCCCAGTGATGCATGCGGAGTGTCTCTGTCCGTTACGCGGTTACAAGGAGTGTTGTACTGCTGCCTCAGGAGAGGTCACGCGAGAAACACACTTGTGGCTGGGTTCGGAGTCAGAGTGACTTCCACTTGGGGTGGGGGCGGTTGTTTTAGTGGGTATTGCCAGATACCGACATCTGGTTGAGCCCCACAGTACCTCTAATTTGGATTGAGGTCTGCACGAAACGCATTTTTTCCGCCTAAAAAAAAAAAAAAAAAAAAAAAAAAGTTTTGGCCCATAGTCCTTAGCGGTTTTAAAACTTGATTTTAGAGGAGCAGTTTATGGTACGTGCTTAAGATTTATCTACGGCCAAATAACCGGTACAGTTTCCTGAAATTTATTACTAGCTCAATTTATTTTCTTTTTTCTATGCGACATCCAGATCATTTACTACATAAATTCACTGAACTCAGAAGATACACATTTTCGTTTGTTAAATCTTCAACTGCATTATTGCCATGGATTTTTACCACTGCATGACGATCTTAGTGTTCTCGTCAAGGTATCTACTGGATACATAAGGTACTGCAGGAACCAAGTGCTTCACTGTAGTGCTATTATTCTGGCGAACACTGGTTGACAACCCAGAGTTGGCCCGATCATTCCCACTCCTGTTGTCGGTTCTTGGGTTTCAAATTTCTGTCCCGTAACATGTGATTCATTCTCAATACTAGTAAGGTCTTTCCTTTCTTTCACATCAGGAAGATGGGTTGTCTCTTTCGTCTGCTTCGCTAATCCTCTCAGCTGAAGGCAGCCCGTGCATGGTCAACTGAAGGTTATTTTAAGGAACTGTTACCCCGCCATCCCTCTTCCTTTCTAATCAAGATGAGACCCAGACCTGGGAGCGGTACAGTGGAGTGACTTTCAGACAATGACCACATTACATTGATTTTTCAGATTTAAAGATATTTCACATACATGATTGAGTTCGGTATGTTCAATCCTTATATAATTCTGTAAGCAAAATTTTAGATTCAAAATTGTGAGAATTTGGTAAATCGGAGGATGATGGGAGAGGTGTCAAATTAAAGGTATCGATTAGGAACGAGGGAAAATATAAGTTTTTTATAAAATTAAAAACTAATGGGTTTTTGAGATCCCCGAAAAACGAAAAATTCCCATAAGAAATACATGAGAATTTAAAAACATAAAACAGCTGTTCTGCAGTTTATATTAAAACATTTTAAAACAGCTGTTCTGTAAAACAATATGACAGTTAAAGTAAATTATATTTTAAAATAAAATCTGCTACTTATTAACCTATAAAAGATACACGTTGACACACACATAGAGAAACCTTATAAGTGTGATTTTTGGAAGGTTGTATGGCTGTTCTATTAACTCTTCATACATTTATACTAATATCATAAAGAGGTAAAGTTTGTTTGTTTGTTTTTATGTAGGGGGTAATCTCTAGCACTACTGAACCGATTGAAAAAAATAGTTTTACTGATAAAAAGCTACACTTTACCTGAGTAACATAGGCTATAATTCATTTCGATAAAACCTTTTTTTATTTCAATATTTGTAAATTTAGTAGGAAAAAATTGTTAGGTTAGGCCTAGAATGATAAACCAACACATGTATTTACATTTATTACCATAGCAATAAATTGAATAAAAGAACAGATAATATAGCTGTTTGTTCCAATATTTCCATTAACATCTGATTTAAAAATTTTAAGCAATTATTTTTGAATTTCTAGCTTTTAGGTTAATGTTTTAAAGTGTAGACCTGAGCCTTGTTGGTTCTTTTAACCATTGTTATAACTGTTTTTATAAAATATGAGAAATAATTTAATTTGAACATTTAACATTATTTACCATCTTAGTTTTGAGGTTATTATTAATCCTACACCTTTATTATAAATAAAACATAACATATGTTTTTGTAAGGTTCCATTGGGGGTTGGCGTGCGGAGCACGCAGGGGTCTCCCCTAGTGTTCATTAATTTATATTATTTACTTTTTACACTTTATTACTATCAATCCCAATTCAAGATTTAAATTTGCGCATGCGTAATACGCAGACCTACATATTGGCTAGTAAGGTTATAACCTAAGACAAAAACACTGTCATTTTGAATGTATGGTGCAAACAAATGATTACAGTTTTGGGATTGATGTTATGTTATCGCTTTGCCATTTCATTACATTGTATGAAAACAGGTATTCGGATTTATAGAGCTAAAAGTTTAAATACAAACCTTACTATAGGCCAGGGAATAATTGGATGTTTAACTCTCATTAAAAGAAAATTGTCTCCATAAACTTGAATGTAGATTGCCAGATTGGTTTAGGATGGGTGTTTGGGCCAAGTAATGCTATGATAAATATTTACTTGATATTAAAATAGGCACATGTTGTTACGGTAGCAAGAAAGAGAATGAAGACAAAGAAGGATGGTACAACTCATGCCAAAATAAAAATAGATAATTATTTACAGACTGTCTCTCTTATCTCTGTTGTGTCTATGAATCATTACAGTAAAACTTGGATTTGTTTAATTTGTTTCTAATACATATTGATGATACAATAATTTGAACTGCTAATTAAAATTACGTGAAAACTAAACACTTAGTGTTCACGTAATACATAATAATCTAAAATATATTGAAAGTTTAAGTTTATTTTAAGTATTTAATTTTTCCATTAAAAATACCCAGCTCATTGAAGATGTTCAGTGTTGATACAGTAATCAGCTGTTTACTAAACTTCCTTGTAAGCTTTTTCTCAGTGGCATTTCCGTTAACAGCTGATTTTTTTACTTTGAAACCATTTGTAGTCTTTGGCGTTTTTTAATAGTAGGACTAAGTTATTTCGGATCTTTTAAATTTTTATCATTACTGCTGTTGCATTATAATCTTTGTACTTTGATTTCATTAAGGCCTAATACTATTTACTATCTTGACTTCAAGTTTATGGTTAAACATATATGTTTATTGATAATAAATTATTTAATATGTATGGAGACAGGTTGGCGTCCAAAGAATAGTAATGGTTGAAGTCCGAAGTATAGTAATGGTTGGCGTCCGAAGTATAGTAATGGTTGGAGT
>JAGFPH010001436.1:110181-132447 GCA_018207615.1 Philaenus spumarius
AGTAATGGTTGGCGTCCGAAGTATAGTAATGGTTGGAGTCCGAAGTACGCAAGATTCTCTCCTGATGTAAATATAAATTATAAACTGGGTGCACTACTTGGTAATACAACAATATAATATATTGAGTACTTATTGAATACATTGGTACTTTGCTATTACTGTTATATACAGTATTTATTGAGTATTCACAAAAATAACCAGAAAATCTAAGAAAGACATAATGTTCAATTGGGTACGAAGCTCGAAAGTAAAAGGCAGAAATCTTATAAAATAACTTGTTTTTTTAACTGTGTGTTCTCTGAAACTTAAAAGTGTCCAGATGAAATACTTATAAAGATTACTAACCAAAATATATTCCAACAATAGAAACTAAAATAAATTTTAAAATAAATATATGAGTCTAGTGACATTTTAAAGAGGTTATTTTAAGAATCTAAGTACTAAAATTTTAAGAAGTTTTAAATGTATTTTTATAGATATTCCTGAACATGTTCCACTGATTGTTTGCTTTAAATGTGTCTTCAAATTTACTGTTCAGAGATTGTCAATGAAACTGTACGTAGATAATGTTTCATTAATTTTTCAATGTATTAAAATGTATGGCTGACATTTCAAGATATTTTCCTTTGTATATACCAAAAATGTTTATAACAAGTAACGATAATAATAAATCTATATATTAATAGGCAAGCACAAAACTTGTCGTCCTTTTTTCTCAGCTTGTGTGCATCGTAGGAGAAATTCGCGCATACCGTTAGAAAGGTAGTGTCCTGTAGATGAGCAGAATCCCATTATAATTTACATCGGTCCTCAGGGATACGCCCCAGTAGCCCTCAAAGTTTCAATGTTAATCTTATGGAAGGTTAATCTTAAGGAAGAAGAAGAAAGATTTCTTTTGATTTTATCAGGGGCACAAAAAACAGCTGTTCGTATGAAAAGCTTAAAACTGCTCATTTTGATCAACAACTGATTTGGATCAAAAACTTAATATAATTTTAGGTTAGGTAAATCAAGCAATAGCAATAGCAAAGCATTGCCGGGTCCACTAGTAAATATAATTGGATATACACTTAAAAGCATATTTTTTAAATAATGTAAACTCTTAACAAATACGATATTTTAAAATTGTTATTATTTTTACAGAGTGGGCGCACGAGTTCATAGAATCGTATAATTTTTAATAACAGTAAGATTTTTATCTTTAGTAACTATTTTACTGTATATTGGTTTTTACTCAAACTAAATTACATTATAATTTTTAGGTGAGATGAAATTTACAACAATGTTTTATGTGTTTTGTTTGGTCGAGTGTTGTGGTTAACAATTGACTCAGAGAGAAGAAGGATTAAGGTGGGCGTAGCCTATGAAACATTGTAATAATCAATTGAGGCTAAACTGTAAGGAAATATATTTGTGAATACTGTAGTTCATTAAATGAGTTGTAGATACCATACATTCATCGCTGCTAGTGTTCTTCCCAAAAGAAAGATTTCACGAAGTTAGAAATACCATCTATTCAACAAATAGGATTATTCTCGACTGTTTCACAAATCTAGCATACTAAAAAAGTTAGTTATCGGTTAAACATTCACAACAGAGATTTCTTCATGTGTATTTCAGTATTCATTCTTATGTGCCTGAAACAGAATAAAAAGTACAACATGAAACATAGTTACAATGAACATTAATATTTAATATTGTACCTTTATTGAAAGACCATCAACTTCTATTCCTTTTTCTGTCTTTCCTTCACAGATGACCGGTTTCGATCTATTCTTTCAGATCATTATCAAACCATATATACACTGTTCAGATCATTGTAACTTCGTTAAAATAAGCACATAGCACATTTAACACAAACACAGAACACAAACACGAAACATTTATTAAAAAACTCGAAACACAGAATTTCAAGAAAAGTTCACGTCCGTAAAGATTGTAGACATGTCCTACACTCCTTCAATCTTTCCTACTAACAGACGTGAACGATTCTTGACAATAGTTCCATGTTTCGAGTTTTTTAATAAATGTTTCGTGTTTGTGTTAATTTGCTATCGCTATGTGTGTATTTTAATGAAGTTCCAATGAACTGAACAGCTTATACAGGGTGGTTTTAAAGTCACTTCAACCCCCCCCCCCTTTTAACTTTTGTGTTTGTTAAAACAAACAAATATCATTTGGGGAATGATACTAACTTAACCCAAAGTATCTTTTGAAGCAATTGGAAATTTTGAGTGTCCCCTAAAAATGGGGGATTTTGGGGGCAACTCAAAATTTTTAAATGGGAAGTATGGTCATGTGATACCTCATTTTAAATGTCTATTTAAGATTAGGAAAATTACATATAGAAAATAAAAATCGGACCATCCAAAACAAAATAGCGGCCCTAAACGTGTTGAAATAAATCGACAAAAAGTTGCTAATACCTCAAAAAGAAAGAGTTTTTAGAAAAAATTTCAAGGAGCAAAAAAAATGTTTATTTCAAAGTGCTTGACCTAAAACAATTGCTTTCAAATCAATTTCGTAAATTTAATTTTTTATAAATTTTTTTAAGATGGAGTTTTACGAATTTACTTTTTTTACAAATAAAATTTACGAAATTGATTTGGAAGCAATTTTTTTTAGGTCAAGCACTTTGAAATAAACATTTTTTGGCTCTTGAATTTTTTTCTAAAAACTCTTCCTTTTGAGATATTAGCACCTTTATGTCGATTTATTTCAACACGTTTAGGGCCGCTATTTTGTTTTGGGTGATTCGATTTTTATTTTCTATATGTCATTTTCCTAATCTTAAATATATCTTTAAAATGAGGTATCACATGACCATACTTCCCATTTAAAAATTTCGAGTTGCCCCCAAAATCCCCCATTTTTAGGGGACACTCAAAATTTTCAATTGCCTCAAAAGATACTTTGGGTTAAGTTAGTATCATTCCCCAAATGATATTAAAAGGGGGGGAGTGGAAGTGACTTCATAATAACCCTGTATATGGTTTAATAATGATCTGAAAGAATAGATCGAAACCGGTCATCCGTGAAGGAAAGACAGAAAAAGGAATAGAAGTTGACGCCTTTCAATAAAGATACATTATTAAACATTAATATATACTATTCCGGAGGCTAAACCACCTAAAATGAATCGCATTAATAGTATTGGAATTAAATCCACTATAATGGAGACGCAGAAGAGCCGTTAAAAGTTTTACTTTACGTGCGCAGTTCCTGTGCATGTTTGTGTTCATGGTTATTAAACAGATGCAGTTTTAGTCGGAAAGTACAATTAATTAGTGGACCGACGTTTTCAAGACTTGTAAATTACTATAGGAACATTTCCAAGTGCGCGAACTCTGTTTAATAAATCAGTTTGTTTTAAAACAAACTGACAGTTCAAGTGTTTGTAATGCTGTGTGAATACGATAAATAAGCAAGAAGAACTGCAAACTAATAAGTTATGTCTTAGTACAACACCAGAAATAAATTGTTTATATATTAAACCTTATTGCAAAATATATTCTGTAATTTGTATTAGAACTGTAGTTGTCACCCCAGTTTACACTAATATTGTAAAAATGTGTAATACAGTCACTCTAATTTACCCCTCAGACGAAAGCAAACGTAATGCATTTGCCCCCCCCCCCCCCCCCTCCGCCGGTTTCTTCGTCTCGAATAACTTAAGAATAAGTAGTGCCTACTTAAATTCTTTCAAAATTTCTACACTTAAACAATTTATTATCAATCTTACATTCACAACTTGTCTACGATCTTCTAAATCAACATATCAACACCTACGATTAATCTCAAGAGAAGAAGCACCCCCGCCTACCAAACGTCTACGACCAACTTCTTTAATCCAGCATCTGCTAAAGTAATACACTAAATCAAAACACAAATATACACCCAACTCACAATGAAGAACACTCTACACACACCCATACTTAAACAGTGAAGAACACTAATATAATCATGTATATGTATCACACTAACCGCCAAAGGGCTTGCCCTGAGGCAGAAGTCTTATACATGTTACAGATAACAGCCATTCAATGCAATGCAATGCAATCCTACTTAAGTCTGTAGCTTCATGGGAAATGTAACAATTATTTTCATTATTTTTTATTTCACTTCTTAGTCACAAATAATAGAAATTCATGTTGTTTTTATTCACTGTATATTACTAAAGCTAAAATGTACTAAAATTCAGCTCTCTATCTTTATAGGAAGTTACAAGAATTAATTTTTATTGTAAACCCCATTCGTACGCCTTAGTCGCAAGGGATAAAATAAAGTGTGGTTTGATTTTCTGTCTATAATTTAAAAAATCAAGTACGATATTCAAGGAAGGTACAAGTATTATTATTATTTATTGTTTTAGGCGTAGTTTTTTTTCACTCCTAGGCGAAAGTATAGTAATTCTAGTGCATTATTATTCCTATTTATCACTTAAAAAACTAATATGCAAAATAACAGGCCCCTCTAGATGTTTTAGGATTATAACAATTTCATTTTTATTGTATAAGGGTTGTTTTGTTATTCCCATTTTACCTCTTCGGAAGTAATCAGAATGAAAGTGATTTTATTTCCTATATATGACTTAAGGTAATCAGTTTCAGTACCATACATTTGTGGAAACTTTGTAATATTTATTATATTTGGAGTAGTTACCCGAATTTGACTACTTAGACGGAATCGACCGGAGTGGAAGTTCTTTACTGTTCTATAGAACTTTTAAGAAACAAATGTATTAAATTTTGATTCTCTAGTTTCAAGGAAAGTTATAAAATAAAATAAATATTTATTGTTTCATGGTTGGTTGTGCGACTTGCATCCCTTAAACGTAAATAATCAAAATTCGAAAGCTTTAACATGTTTTCCTAATTAATTAATTAACATGTACGGTTAATTCAATAATTGCAGTAAAACCGTACAAGTGAGATGACACCGACCAATATCTGGAGCGATCAGGGTAGCTCAGTTGGTAGAGCATTACGACGGAAACGTAAAGATTCCGGGTTCAACTCCCTGTCTTGGTCTATGTTTTTTCACTTGTAATTTAATTAAATAGTAAATGTTTCCTTTCTGTTTCAATTTAACCTTACTTTAAAATTCGATTTGATTACAATTTCAAGTAATTTAAGGCACGCAAAAATGATTAGGTTACAATTATGGATTTTAAAATACGACTAAGTATTTGAGTTAACAGTTTTGGGAAATAGTTTTAATACACAAATTATAAATCAATTGTTTGTTTCAGAAATTGTTGGTGTGTAAACTGAATTACTGTAAAATCCGGATTTGGTTTTTATAATGTAAGCATATATTAAATTTATATAGAGTATTATTGTATTTATTTAATGAATTTAGCAACATGAAGCAACAAATTTTAGGTTATTATTATTTTATTTTTTATTTTTTCCGCTTACACACTTCCTCAGCAAGGGAATTTTAATTAAATTACAAGTGAAAAAACATAGACCAAGACCGGGAGTTGAACCCGGGACCTTCAGGTTTCCGTCCTGACGCTCTAACCATCAGAGCTACCCTGATATCTACCGATATTGGTCGATGTTATCTCACTAGTATGGTTTTTACTGCAATTATTGAACCAACAGACTGACTACCTCGTGTATACGACATTGAAGACAATCTTAATTCTTATTTTGCAGCCTACAGTGGTGTTATTATTATTATTTTTTCCCCTTAATTAAATATCCCTTGTTGAAAAAGTGTGTAAGCGGAAAAAATAAAAAAATAAAATAATAATAATAATAACACCACTGTAGCTGTAGGCTGCAAAATAAGAATTAAGATTTTCTTCAATGTCGTATACACGAGGTAGTCAGTCTGTTGGTTCAATAATTGCAGTAAAAAACCGTACAAGTGAGATAACATCGACCAATATCGGTAGATATCAGGGTAGTTCAGATGGTCAGAGCGTCAGGACGGAAACCCGAAGGTCCCGGGTTCAACTCCCGGTTTGGTCTATGTTTTTTCACTTGTAATTTAATTAAATTTTAGGTATTTGAAATTAGTTGGACTTTTAGGTAATATCATTAATTAAACATCTGCTTAAAGTCCGTACACAAGTTCATTATAACAGTGTAACATTATAACTGAAGGAATTCTTGAACATCCAGACAGCAGAACGATAGTCATCAGCGCAGTTTGTTGCACATGTCGACTTGGGCAATTTAACTAATTCTCTAACTTAAAACAACGTAATAATAATAATATATTTTCCAGGTCAGTTGTTTTATATATCTTCAACAACAAATATAATAATAAAAAAGAATGGCAAATGGTTTGTGAGAGAATTGCAATTTTAAATCGTTTACGAATCTAATACAATATAACACAAACATTGTTCGCGTTTTCCCGATAAGACTCAAGAAGTAAGCCTATTTAGTAAAAACGAACTTATTATTGGTTTAGGTTTAGATTAAAGCTATTTTTGATGTAAAACATACATTTTTTTAGGGAAACGTACATTTAAGTAAACATGTTTTCAGGTCATAAATTTAATTTTCAACTAAATATTATTTAGTTTTTTAAAGAATTTATCTAAATAACTTGACTGTGTTTTTATTTAACTTATTACTGACTTACGATGAATCAATTTTACTTTAATTATTTAAATTTAGTATATTAATGCAATTAATTTTTCGTGGAACAATTAATTGTACATATATTTTAAATTCAGTACTGATAAACTAAAAGGCAACTAAAATTAGCAAACTATAAATGAGCAGTAGAAAATGTTTGTGCAAAATATTAATAAGATCAAACCACAGTTTAAAAAAGCTACAAAAAGAATACCACCACAAAGAATGGCAAACAACCAAGTTGACTCAAGGACAAATTAAAGGCATTAATAAAATCTAAGGCTACCTGCCAGCTTTGTTTAGTAAACAAGTTTTTTACTGAAACCTTTTGGGTCATCACACCTGAAAATAATCCAGAACAATTATCATTTACCATTTAAATACCTTGATTACTCTGATATAAATTTACTGCCAGATCAAGCCTAGTTTCTAAACAATTAGGCACAGCTAGTAGGGCACACAATTTTTAAAGAGAAAAAAAGTAAAGCACACTTTTTTTAAGAAAAAGCAAATACTCAAAAAATAATTTAAAAATGTAGCTCTGCAAAAAATTACTACAATAGTAAAAAGAAGTACCATTTTAAGATTAATGAAGGGAAGCAGAGGGGCCGAAATGCTGAAGCTCACGCCCAGTCTGCTGCAAGCTCAACACAGTAGGTTTGAACCTAGCGTGGCATGCTATTTTAAAAGACTTGCAGACGCTATTGAAATCTTATAGTAGTACAGCTTTTTTGAACTGGCATACGCTGTTTCTCCATCTTAATTTCTCGAACTGGTATAAAATACATACGTTAAGTAATAACAATATCAAAAACCAAAATTGGTAACTGCATTGTAAGTTGACAAGCAGTTAGTTGACGTACTGGTAGTTAAAACATTGTAAGTGGACGAACTATAAGTTGACATCTGTAAGTAGATGAACTGTTAGTTTTGTAAGATGACGTGCAGTGAGTTGACAAACTGTAAGTTGACGTCTGTAAGTTTACAAAATATAGTTGACGTCTGTAAGTAGATGCACTGTTAATTGACGTACTGTTAGTTAAAGCATTGTAAGTTGACGTCTGTAAGTAGATGCAAGTGAAATAACCAAAGAAAAGCTTTGAGGCAGAAACAAGTTGTCAACGAGAAGTACACAAATTCAAATAGACAAAATTACATGTTTTGACTGCCCAAAATTGTATATTGGACAAACAGGACAAACATTCACAAAAAGGATTGCGTAACATGATCAAAAACCTAAAATATCTGAGCAAAGATCTAACTCATTCAACAATTTAATAGACCAGGACCATCCAGAAAAATATCCAGAAAAATCTAAATATTTTACAGAAGTGTATAAAAGGCCACGTTCTTTCTTAATACATTTGAGCAATTGGAAATATATAAAGTCACAAGGACGGAAAATTACCTTGTTTCGAATGATAAAATTCACCATAGGTCAAATGAAATACTAGCACAGATAGATTGTGCTGATTTCATAAAAAACATTGAGAGTGGATACCATTCCGGGTATCAGTGTAAACTTGACTCTCCAAAGTGAACCATGCATGGTGACCACTTTGTCCATAATAATGTGGATAACTTGCCAAATTGTTTTGTTTGTGTGTTTTATTATGTGTTGTGTGTATGTATTAATGTGAATGTGTGATCTGACGATGACTTGATGTCGAAACTGGTTATCCAATCAACTATTACAAGTAAGGACGGTTACAGTTCATAATAAGGTAATAAACTATTGTAAAAATATAAATATACAGTATTAGTTGTAGAACCATGCGCCCGTGCCGGGTGAAATACGTGACGAAATACGCGATGAATGTTCGTGTTTGTGTGCGTGTTTTGTTCTGTGTTGTGATAACTTTTAAAGTTTGACGGTCTCGCAAGAGTGATACCTGAGGATGGATGCTTGAGTCATCCGAAACCACGGTAGTCCAAATACCGAAAAGTGGACCACTAGACGACGGATAAGGAAGGTAGGCCTATTTATAAATAGAGGCCTATTGTATATTAAGAGGATGTTCTACTGAAAATACTAAATTGACCAATTTTAACTATATCATCCTGATTTTTGTTTTTTTATTTATTTTAAGAGGTTAGATAAATTATACACTGTCAAACTCCAAATATTTGTATATATATACAAAAATGGGGGGTTTACAGATATCTCCGGATCTAACAGTTGGAATTTGATGAAATTAGTGTAATTTTGTTCACATTTTGTTACTCTAAATTTTTAGGAGTGCATTTGAGGCTTTATCTTCATTAAAACATTTTTTATTAAACAAAAATGTTGTTTTTTATTTTCGCATGTATGCTAAATAAAAAAAATTTGGAAAACGGTTGACCCTAAAGGCCATCCATGTAACTTCCCGCTAAGTTTAATTACAACAAACACTATTTTTGGAAATTTTGAACTGCCATAACTTTTGAATGAATCAACCGATTTTTATGCGATTTGCGGCAATCGATGCAGTTTTTCGAGTCCATTGAAAGAATCGACAACACAAATTTTTCTGATGAAAAATTTCGGAGAAATTGAGAAAAAACACTTTTTTTAATTTTCTTTCGTTCACGATATCTCACGCACGAATTAACCGATTTTGACCGGACTGGTAGCGATCGACGTCGCTTTTCAAGGTTAAAAGCTGATTAGATTTTGGAATTGATCGGTAAAGCCGTTTAAAAGTTATTAAAAAGAAACCTGATTTGAAAAAATTGTATTTCTTAGTTTTTTCGAAATTTCTCAGAACCTACCGGTCCGAATTAGTTGAAATTTTCAGGAAATCTAAGTTTGATGTAACTCTTTAGAACGCCGTTTGGTAGGATCCAATCGGTTAAGCCGTTCAAAAGTTATAAGCGGGTCACATACTTACATACACACACACATACATACAGACAGGGTGACACCCTCTCGGGAGCGGTCAGGGAAGATTCCTAGGACCTCAAAACGTCGAGATCTGATGAATACTCGATTTTCGAAAAACGGGGTGAAACCAATAACTTCCCGATTTTAGAAAATTTTCAATTTTCTTAGCGGGAAGTTAAAAATATTACACAGCTCCTATATCCTAGATATGGACAGAATTCTTTCTAAATATTTAGATAAACTAATCAGGAATATATGGTAAAAATGTCAACTGTTTGCTGTAAGTACTTCCTGAGATATATCAATTGTTTACTTAAAAAACACGGAAAAATAAAACTTGCGGAAATCCTAGATCAAAGTAGGGCGTTGGATTCAACCAATATTTTTGTGTTGTAAGGAGTTTAAGAATGTAAACAACTCAGGTTACTTTTTTAGTGTTATTAGCCACAACAATACAGAACTTAGAACATTACTGACAAACATAAAATAAATTTAGAGTCCATAAATGAGTGTAGGGCTATTTAAATATTGAAAATGACATAAAATATGAAAAGATCAGAACTCAGCATACCGAATATTTTGTTGTTTAAAAACAACCTGCTCCATATGTCGATCCCTCTTCTTTTTTCTTCATCTCTTCTTTTCTCAGTTGAGATTACCTGAGTTTTCTTCTATATTCGTGTACTTCATAGTTTTACGCACTTTTGACAGAAGGATAATAGTTAAGTGTAGTTAAATGTGCATATGTTAATATCTTTAACTTAGCTATTATAATTCATCTGATTGTTTTGACAGTTACACCATCCGATAGGGAATCAAAAGGGAAACAAAAAAGGTGTCTTAATATGCTCTGCTAAAAATAAATACATTTGATTTAATAGTTCAATTTAAAACAACGTTCTATATTAATAAACTCAATGTTGTTCTTTTTATAAAATTTTTATTTGTTTTAATAAAGTAGCCTTCGTCTATATATATATATAAAAGCCAAATCCACTGACTCACTGATCACGATTTCTCAAAAACGAATGAACGGATTGGAACGAAATTTGGTATGTAACTCTAGGGCCATAGGTGTTCACTAAGAAAGGTTTTCAAAAAATTCGAAATTTTAGGGGGGTTTGGGGGGGGGGTAAAAGTTACTTAATCATGATTTCTCTAAAACTACTGAACGGATTGGAATGAAATTTGGTATGTAGCTTTTTGTAACTTTTGACAGATTTAGTCGCTTTTTGTCGAAGCACTTGGCTATTTTACAAGTCATAGGTCACTACTTAAGTCACTACTTGATTGAAAATCAACTGATTGTGTTTTTTGGTTCACAGACAGGCCAGTAAGTAATTATGTTAGAGACATGTGTAACAGAGTGTATGGATTGAATGGTAGCAGAACTAAACTTATAAGGACTGAATGAACAAAACCAGCGCGCATAAAGACTAGCCTATTGTACCCGAGTCATATATTATTTTTTATTATAGTAAATAGGTGACGCAACAAATGTTATATATATATATTTTCTTGAAGCTAATTAAATGTAGAATAAAATTAAATACAAAATTAATTTTGGGAACAAATTTTTTTTGCCGATTTTCAGTAGAACATCCCCTAAAAATCAGTGATCCTGAGACTGTTCCTTAATGATTGGTTAACCCAGATGGCCTTCCTGATAATGTAGACTATAATCAGACGTCTGTTGTATATTATCAGTTTGTAAACAAATCCAAGTTACCACTTTAAAAGTCGATTCATATTTGTTGCATTAACAGTTGGACTAGTATAGCAAAATATAAATTTACTTTAAAATTGTATACTTTTTACTTTCTCCACCCTATACGTAGTATATGGAGAAAGTATTGTTTTCGTAAAAATGTTCGAATTTGAATTTTCAGTTGAATTATCTGTTTTGGTGCTCCCAGAACCCCAAAAAATTGTTTAGTGCAATTATCTGTGTTGGTGCTCCCTGAACCCAAAAATATTTTTAGTGGAATTTTTTGTTTTGGTTCTCCCTGAACCCAAAAAAGTGTTTTTAGAGTGGTGTCTGTCTGTCAGTCTGTCTGTATGTATACACGACCATAGAGGACACTATTGGTCCGATTTTCATGAAATTTGGTATGTAGGTACTAAACCATAATATCTCCAGGCATTTTTTTCATTTTTTGGGATTTTTAATTTTTAAGGGTAATTTACCCCTAAAAACCCATAAAAAACGACAAAAATGCAAATTTCTCAAAAACGGCTCTAACGATTTTGATCAAATTTTCAGTGCTTAAGATGCCAAACAAAATGACACCACCCGCTTTTATCAAAACTTCGGCGTTTTATAACTATGGGGAAATGTTTAAAAATAAATAAGTTTATGTTGTCAATCTAGCATCGCGGCGGTGCGGCGGCCGCACGGGGTAGCACCACGGTAGCGAGCACGGCCAGTAATTCAAAGGTCGCGCGATCGAATCCCGCCTGGGACAATAATTTTTTTATACGATTGACGTAGGTAGAATATTACTTTTTTGTTTTGTTCTAAAAAGTAGTAAATAAAATGATTAAAAACAATATTATTTTGACTACAGTAAGTTGGGAGAAAGTTTGTGTCAGTTAACTGATACCGTTTATTAATTAACATAATATGAGTAATATCGCAATCCGTCTTTCAAAGCAACCCTTTAAATCGTTAGCAATGTTGCCAACTCGTCCTCCTGATTAGTCAGTGTTGTGTTAGCCTTGAGTGGTTCCTAATTGTATCACCAGCGTCGCTAGTGTGTGCATTCTTCTCGCCAAGTTTGGCATCGCATGGTATCACTTGACGGATGGTTCCAACTGGTCTCTTGTCTTACGCAATGTTAAACATAACCGTGACGACATTCGAGTCTCGAAAATTGGCAAAATTTTATTTAACCTTAACTACAATGCTGGCATTGAAATGGAAATTGTTTGACTTTCATCTGCGTCTATATTGCGACCGATTTATTATTGGGGCCACATTGAGTAAACATGTTATCGAAGGTAAATTATAAGGTTGGTTCAATAAATACGTACAGTTATATTTAGAAGTAGTTGTTTATTGGTCACTAGGTTCACTAAGACATGATACTTTCAGTGTAGAGGTAACTAATACGTTAAATTAAGAATAAAGTGTTTTTATAGAAGCTAGAATTAAACAATCTGTAGGCCCCTACTTTACACTAAAGGTTATACATTGGACAGCTAAAACAAAAATTAGGCAAAAGTAGCATTATTCAAGCTGTGTCCTTTATAATAGGTTCCAACAATAATTCTGAGAAGAAAAAAAACGCATTTTAACTCCAATATTAAAGGTGTGTAATACCACTTGAGCAGGCTGGCCACACGCTAAACAAAGCAAGCTCGAGAAAGCTCTGGCAATAGCTCGAGAAAGGCTAGAATATCATTTGTAAGCACTTACGGTTATTATATGCATACTAGGGGAGACCCCTGCGTGCTCCGCAAGCCAACCCCCAATGGAACCTTCTAAAAACAAATGTTATGTTTTATTTATAATAAAGTTTTACGATTAATAATAACCTTAAAACTAAGATGATAAATGTTCAAATCAAATTATTTTTTATATTTTATAACAGCAGTTATAATAATGGTTAAAAGAACCAGCAAGGCTCAGGTCTACACTTTAAAACCCCTAACCTAAAAGCTAGAAATACAAAAATAATTGCTTCAAATTTTGAAATCAGCTGTTAATGGAAATATTGGAACAAACAGCTATATTATCTGTTATTTTATTAAATTGGTTGCTATGGTAATAAATGTAAATACATGTGTTGGTTTATCATTCTAGGCCTAACCTAAGAATTTTTCCGACTAAATTTACAAATTTTGAAATAAAAAAAAGGTTTTTTATCGAAATGAATTATAGCCTATGTTACTCATTGAAAGTGTAGCTTTTTATTAGTAAAACTATTTTTCAAAATCGTCAGTAGTGCCCCCTACATACAAACAAACAAAAAAACAAACTTTACCTCTTTATAATATTAGTATGCCTATAGATGTATGAAAAAGTTAATAGAACAGCCATACAACCTTCCAAAAATCACACTTATAAGGTTTCTCTTCTATGTGTGTGTCAACGTGTATCTTTTATAGGTTAATAAGTAGCAGATTTTATTTAAAATATAATTTACATTAACTGTCATTTTATTTTATAGAACAGCTGTTTTATGTTTTTAATTTATTTATTTAATACCAAATGTTTTAATGTAAACAAAGCAGACGTTTTTAAATTTTCATGTATTTCTTATGGGGATTTTTCGTTTCTCGGGGACCTCAAAAACCCCTTACTTTTTATTTTAGAAAAAACTTATATTTTTCCCTCGTTCCTTGAATCGATACCTTTAATTTTATACCTCTAACATCATCTTCCGATTTACCAAATTCCCACAATTTTGAATCTAAAATTTCGCTTACAGAATTATATATAAGGATAATAGACAATTTTACTATCTCACTATACTATAGTATAGAGAAAGTATAGTGATCGCAAAAAAAATCGATGTTGAGATTTTTGTGGAATTATCTGTTTTGGGATCCCCTGAGTCCAAAAAAGTGGGTTTAAAAAATGTCTGTCTGTATGAATACAAAGCTAGAGAGAAAACTATTCGATCGATTTCGAACAAATTTGCAACGGACATGTCAATTAGGACTACATAGATGCACGAAAAAAGGTTTTGACAAATTTTGAAAAACAACCCCCTTTTTGACCACAAACAACCAAAAAATTATTTTTTTTAAAAAAACGGCTCTAACGATTTTGATAAAATTTGCTTATTTGTAGCCCTTAATGTACCCTATCATATGCAAAAAAACCGTATCTTTCTAAAAATTCTCATTTAGCTAATAATAACTGATTTTTGAGGGTTTTTTATGGCCAAAAAGGGGTTGTTTTTCAAAACATTTTTTCATGCATCTATACAGGCCTAATTGACGTGTTTGGTGCAAAATTTGTTCGAAATGTATCGAATTGATTTCTCTCTAGCTAATAATAATAATATTTATTAGTTAATCTCCTATTTTAACATCACCTCTCCTACCCCGCCTACAATTATGAAGTCACAGTGAATCTGTTTAATAATTTAAATATGTTTGTGAGAAAGTATGTGCCAGTTCCTGGTACCGTTTATTTCAGAAAACTTCATCAATGCATAAACAGTAGACAATACAAGTAGTCAACACGATTTTCCGCTTATAAGCAAGTACCAGGAGACCGAGCTAAAGCTCGATTATAAGCAGGGCTATGATTTCAATAATAAATATTGGATTATTGAGTTTTGAGGTTAGGCCTATAACATTAAACAACTAAATAAAGGGTATGTTTATTTAGCAGAAGTATTCGTTGCCATGGTAACTATAAATAGATACAACATTAGGCTTACCTCTAATAAAATACAGTTTAAAAGAAAACAGATGATTATTGTAATGACATTGAAAACATTTGCATCAGCTGTGCTTCGTTTAAAAGAAAACAGATGATTATTGTAATGACATTGAAAATATTTGCATCAGCTGTGCTTTGTATTGTTTAAAATGGACAAATTTCACTTTTTAATTTAATAAAAAGACGTAGAAAACGAATTTTCCCAGACTGGTGACCATTTCCAATCGATTTCTCGTGGCCAAAAGCCCCATATAAAATCAAAAAATCAAAAATCCTTAGACGGAGATTCCAGATCCATTTAGCAGACAGACAATTATCTCTCGCTTTAGAAGATAAGATACATAAACTTTGAGCTTGACGAGTGAGAAGGAATTATTAAAAAAAATAATAACAATACACTAACTCTCCTCGCATACGTTTAGTAATCAAACTCGTTTTAACTACAAAGTCGTCATCTTCAGTAATACATGAGTTACAACTAAACACTTATAGGCCTAGATCTACTATAGTTACCCACTATAGTATATCGCTACCTAGAAGTGTAGAATGGGGCTTTAAGCACCATTTTCGGCAATATCTTGAAAATTAAAAATCATGCAATTCTAAAAAAAAAATAGATTAAATATTCCCTTTCAAACGACAGTATCATAAGAGGTTTATTTTTGGTGTCACCAAAATTTGTGTTCCTAAAATCTACAGTAAATCATTCAGCTTACATTATTGATACATATGCGAATATAGTGCATACAAATTACATTATCAGGTTTGTATTTTAAAATACAGAACTTAAAATTGCAATGATACAGAAACATGAGCTCGTTGAAGCATGGACATATATGGAGAGAATGACAGAATATGCCATAAACAAAGAAAACCAAGAGATAGTTGAAGGCGGTTGAAAAAAAAACGAAAGAAATTTACACATTTAAAGCGAAGTAAAAAGAGTGACTTTTAGAAACTGACCACATGCAGAGAAAGTTCTGATTATTATCACAAATGCAGACTTGTACGACCATTATATAAGCTGATAAATCTCTCACGGGAACTACGACATAGGTTTATTTTCTATTCAAATTAAAAAAATTATAACTCTGACTATGAAAACCCCGAATAGAACGGTATATAGAGACATTATATTGGAATCCTGACAGACTTTAGAAAAATACGCAGTTAGTGCGAGGAGGACACTAGTAGTTACAGAAAAAGGAAACGTCAGCGGGGAATAACGAGGTCGACAGCTGTTTATATGGAATGGAACAGTATCCCTTAAAGCTAAAGAGAACGCCAGGACAAAGATAATGCATGGACCTACATCTTATACTTCAAAGTACAGTAAAACCTCATTAATCCGGACTAATTGGGGCTCTAAGTCGTCCGGATAGTTGAAAGTCTAAATTAAATGAAATAACCTTAATATGAACAAAGGTACATAATGAAACACCATTTATAGAAATCGAACATGTATTTTGAGTTTAGTTGTATGTACAGACAATACGATAATACATATATGTATTACACTGTGAATATGAAAGTGGACTACTAGTTTAGAATGGCTTATTCCAAATTTAGCTGAATCTGATCTTTATAACCTGCAGTCAACTGGCTGTCCGGATTAAGCGAAGTCCATCAAATGGGGTCCGAATTAATGAGGTTTTACTGTATAACTATTTGCTTTCAAGCGAATTACCTGAGCAATTATGTAGTTGGAGAGTTGGTGCGAAGAGCACTCAAGTATTTCTACTGCAAAATACGTACAGATTATCAAAGGTAAGGGTTTTGTACGTAGAAAATATGGCGTATCGCTTGAGTAGTAGATAAAATGTATTTTAGATTGAAATTAGAATTAAAGTAAAAGAAGAAAAAGACAAGAATAATTTAGTTTTACAGAAAGCTTAAAACTGAGACAGAGATTAATATACCATTGTCTGAATTGCCATACTGTTTGTTTTATTTTTAAATTGGCGACCTAAATCCCGTTGGCTCTTTGCCGAAAATCTAATATATCTTAAAATATACTTCTGTTTGAGCGACTATAAAAACAACGTCTGCGGATAAAATACTTTGAACGGAAACTACGTAAAATTGGAAAGTTTATTTTCGTGGAAAGTGACTTTATATTCAAACCGTTCTAACTGTAAGCAAATGTTACTTTATGTGATATTGTACGTCATATACCTTCGTAGACAACAGATAGCTTGATATATTTTTTTTATTCATGTAAAAAATCCGTCTCAACTTCAAACAAATAACCAGCACGTGGCTGTAGACAAGCTGAAACTATAAAACGTTTTTGGCATACCTCGTGGCCCTGAATCAAACCAAACACTACTCACATATTACAAAATTTACACACGCGCAAACACAACCACGACCCAATACATACACTTTCCCTTCCTCTTAGGATACTCGAAACTGTGCCGTAGAAGACAATAATAAACATAAAGCTGAAGTAATTAAGGGTAAACATTATTATCACGTGTTTTGTGTTAGAGTTAACATGCTGTTTTATTAATTAGGAATGTTTTATAAACTAGTTATGGGTACTTTTTGATTTTTAATTTTTTGAAGGTTAATTTACTAACCTTATAGTTTGTGATTGTTTATTAGTATTACCACATGTAAATTGTGACTGAAGCTGTTATGTGATTTTAAAATATTTAAATGTCATGGAATGATAAACTAGATAAAATCTGGTTAAAACAAAAACCAGGACTTTTATTTTAACCATCGTTACTTTAAACATATGTCGAAAATCAAACTCACTACTGCAAACAGGCATTAATTTTATTGTAACAGATAATATTTCAAAAATATTTGACCTTTACACTCCATTAAAATGTTATTCAAAATGGGCTTGAAGTGGAAAATTGTGGATGTCGGTTGTTGAGAGTTAGTAATGTATTTATTTTCTGGCAAATATAAATGCGTTTGTAAATATTTGTGGAACAATTCATTATTAGAAACTAATTTAAAAACCAGAGTAAATTTCTTGTTGCTACTCTCTGAATTTGTACTATATTGGAGTTTGAGTCTTAGAAACTCAGTGAAATGCAAGAAAATAAATCATATCATTTATGATATAACTAGCTGACCAGTGCGAATATTTTGCAAGTTACTTACCTGATTTAATACGTTGATATAATTAAATAAATTACGTTCATTTATCTACGTTGGTTTGATTTGATTGATTTGTGTGGTAGATGAGACTTGCATTTAGAATGTAAATAATATAACTAACAGCTGTCATGTTAGTTAAACAGATTGTAAATAGAAGGCGCCTTTCGTTAGGAACCATTTAAAGTATAACATAAACGTTTTTTAAATACATTTTTCTAACAAAAACATGAATTTTAAGATGTTTGTTTATTTTTCGTCAATAGTGGGGAACATAAGCTTTAAAATGATGCTTGAATAATTAATTTTGATGAGGAATTGAGGAAGATATCGCTTAGCGACCAAAAAAAGAAAAACACATTTGAGAAATATAAGGATGGAACTCATAATTTTGTTCTACACTTAATCATGCGTATAAATAATCTATCTGTTAATATTATTTACTGGATAGTCCCGGTCAAAGATTTCAAGCTGAACGTAATCCTAAAGAAACAATTTGACACAAAACCTATAGCTGTGGTAACTAATCAGCTGTTATAAATATGCATTTAGTTTTTCTAGAATTTATAATTTTAAATACTATATCTAAAAAAAAAGTGTAAATACGACTGAAAAACTTTAAATCATTATTTTGGAGGTAAAACAACTCATTTACTAAAAAGCTAAGTTAGTCACCTCATTTTTCTTAACGTTCTAATTCGGTATTTGGCGGAGTAAATCTATTAGTGATAAAAGTGTTTCTTTTTTAACGATTTACACCTGAATTGTTCATAACATTATTTTTTAAAAATCTGTTTCTAAAACAGTTAAATTAAGATCAATGCAAATTATAAACGGAAACAATTTATTAGTTTTTGCTCTGTAAAACAAGATAATGAGGTAAGAATCAGTCATTAACTAAGGTCATTTAAGGTCAACGCGTGCATTACACATTATACTGTTTGAACACATACACAACTTTACTTTCTGGAATAATCAATGGACTGAACTTTAAACACATTCTGAAAGATTCGAATGATTATTTGGTTTTTGCATGTTAGAAACTACATTGTAATTAAATAAAACCTTAAACTTAGTTAAACATTCTAGATTTAAAACTTTTCTCCAACAAAATTGCGACGTGTACAAAAGAAATTAAGTTTTTAAATTCAGGTGTAGTTTTATTTCTCCTCTTATTTGTCTTCCTACTTTTAACAATTCACTAATTAAATAAACTTTAATCTTTACTTTGGTGTGGTCTCTAACTAAATTATGCACGGAGTTTCAACTTTCAGTTTACATTACGAAATTTTGGCAAATTATGTCATCGCAGGTCAAACAGAAAGGCCAGCCAAGGGTGTATGGCAGCTGTTCATAAGATGCAAGTAATCAGTTTTATTTTAAACTATTACGTTACAGACATATACCAGGCTGTTACATAACTGCGTAGTAACTAAAGTGAATAATTCGTATTTTAAATATAACCTTAGGTGTTTACAAGAATAATATTGTATAGTAAGATTGCGCTTATGCTCTAAGGCTATGGTTTCTCAACTATGCTTACTAATTAAAAAGTTGTGCTGACAGATCACCTCAAAGTATACGTTTTAGGTATTTTACCTACTTCATGGAATATCCATTTGTCTTTATTTAATTTAAAAATTTTAACTAACAGTTTAAATAATATTTTAAACTTAAAAGTTGCACATATAAGTAAAGCTTGACTTGTGAGAAGATAGAAAAAAACTTGAACACAGAATCTCACAACTAATATTACTAACTCAAACACGTTTCAACGACAAAGTCGCCCTCTTCAGTGGTGCGAGTTGCAATAATAAAACTACTGTCAGCAGATGACTTGAATGCTTCCGTATGGAATGCGGCCGCTATTGGCTAGAGCAGCCTTGTCCCCAAGCCTCGCCAATAGTAGCGTGGTTGTCATAGTGATGGCAACCCCTACCACTAGTTAGTGCTGTGGTGGGAGAACTCTTTCCCGCGCCCCGCTGCCCCCTCGCAAGCATTCAAGTCATCTGCTGACGGTATAATTCAGTTGACACGAGTTTGAGTTAATAAACGTAAAAGTTGTGATCTGTGTTCAAGTTTTATTCTATCAAACATATAATTAGTGTTTATGATGGTATAACTTCTTTTAAGTGTTATTTTAGTTACAAGTATTACCTATCAACTCCTTTAAAAGCGAGTGTACGTACGGTACGTGAGTAACATATAATATAACAGCTGATTTCACCCATCGTCTTGTAAATACTTAAACAAAACCCAGCGTATATTATATTAATACTTTGGAGGTGAGTTTACAATTTCAATCATTATAATTTCTTAATTACCTTTTCTTGGAAGGACGAAAAACCAAAGGATTGTACGACAGCTTCCAAGAAAAGGTAATTATCGTTTAAAAACAATCCAGTTTAGGCTACCACATACAAAATATGTATAATTTCTTGTGAAGTTGATTTTTATAAAATATGAGTTACAGAATGAATGTATGCTGTAATATGTTATAAGATTTGCTTTGAGGTTATAAACTGCATACAAATACAACCTTTTATCATCAATATAATCGTTTATACAAATTTAAAGAAGAGATACCTAACTATTCGTTTAACTTCGGAAACATTCGTACATCTTCGTATAACAAATAAACGTATTCGATTATTAATTTCTTCACTGTAATATTAATAACTTAAAAATCATTTTATGTATCAATATGAAATAAAGAGTAATTATAATAAAGTATATAAATAAATTTTTTTAACAAATAGGCCTACAGTTTTATAATCCTTATAGTTGTACACATTTAATAAGTTAAAAATCCCATCAGCATAGTTAGGTAGGCCTAAATAAAGGCTCTTGTTTTTAAATATTATTTCTTTACATGATGTATTTCTGATATGTATCTAATTAATCTGCCAGTGATTTTTCACGTTGCTTAGGCCTACTAGTATTGTAGATTTTCTATCGTAATAAAACTTCCAGAGTTTTTCTTCACACTTCGGACTTTAATAAGAATAAAGTGACTTACTGAGTGTCGGCAATCATGTTCGTGCTGCACTGTCTAACCATTTTTCTATAAAACTGCCCACCTGTTTCTTTGCGAGTTTGCCCACAGCTTCTCTGTTATGCGGAATTTGTTGCGCGCGAAATATACCTACAGTCGGGAGCACGAAATAAGGCGGGTGAGAATTTTTGCGCTGTTGCCAGACATGGGACTGACAAAGCGAGGAATGGTCGAGAATCGCTCTGCGCCACGAACTGGCATCACTGAGCACTCAGTGTTGAGAGATCGTGCCGCAGAGCAAGCCATTCTCGACCATTCCTCGCTTTGTCAGTCCCGCAAAAATTCTCACCCGACTTATTTCGTGCTCCCGACTGTAGTTAAGATCAGGGCGTGCCTCTTGTGTATTTAACTTTTCTAGTGACATAATGTGTATACAATGTTAAACACTGTACAGTTTCTTCTGCAACATTTCTTTACAACATTCGTTCAGAGTTTTACTTCTTTATATATTCATTTGAAGGGAACGAGCTTTGTAGAATTCTAGATAGCGTCGAACAGGGGAAAAAATAACCTTTACGGCCAAATGACGGATTTGTTCTGTATCTTTTTAACGATAATAATGGACAAGAGTCTGTAACGTCCGAAGTTAAACGAGGAAGTTGATGATGTTGAAAGTTAAAGAAATGCAAATGAATTTGAAAATATGAAACATAAAATTATTGAATGGTGATACCTCTGAGAGAGATGTAGATGTTGAGATGTTATCTGATTTTAATTTTATTAAAGACATTCCACTCAACTAGAAATTACATACTTCAACAGTATAACTAGACAAAGGGAAAATAACTTAGTAAACATACCAATACGTTTCTCTCCCAATAACACAAAAGAGAGTAGCAGCTAGTATGCAAGTACTAATACTAGTGCCCTTCTACGCTACAAAAAAGGCAGCAGAATAGTCATTTTACACGCCTTACCTGTATGTAACGGAATCTTTCAACGTAATTTTCACCAACTTAAAGAAGTCTGATTAACTTGAAAATTTGCACACGTGTCAATGACCGATCACAGTACAATAATTTACAACTCCTTCCCCCACCCCCTAAATTTAACATATATAATTTTAAATCTATGGTTCCGCTTTGAGACTAAAAAATAAGGAGATAAGTTATCTATATATATAAAAGCGAAAACCCACTGACTCACTGACTCACTCATCACGATTTCGCAAAAACTACCGAACGGATTGGAATGAAATTTGGTATGTAGCTTCCTCTAGGGCCATAGGTGCTCA
>JAGFPH010001436.1:132938-169430 GCA_018207615.1 Philaenus spumarius
ACTAAGAAAGGGTATGAAAAATTTGAAATTTTAGGAGGGGTTTGGGGGTATGAATGTACTAAAATCATAATTTCAGATCTTTTATTATTATGACAATAGTGCTTTTATTATTTAAGATCTATATATATAAAAGCCAAATACCACTCACTGACTGAACACTTAAGAAGAATACAATTACGTTAAAAAGACTGAAAATACCAACCACAACGGGCAACGCCGTATGGGTCAGCTAGTACTTTCATAAAATTAAAAAAAAAAACACGCTTTAATAACGAACCAAACTAAAAAGTTGAAAATAAGTTATAAACAAGCGTGGGGTGCATTTTACTATATTTTTATAATAACTTTACTTTTATAAATAGCTACCAATGAAATATTTGTAACAATTGATGTCAAGCACCAATCACTCCACGCTTTTTTACCATTATTTTCTACTTTTTAGTTTTTTTGCTATTTAAGTTGCTATTAAAGCGAGTTTTTTTAAAGTATTATTTATTATCACCTACTATAAATTATTTGGAGAAAATTTATTTTGAATATAAAATAAAATTTTTTAAATTTTAACCAATTAGTATATTGAACTTAAATATTTTCATAACGCAGAAGACATTTGCGCCAGTTTACTCTCCCGTTTTAAAATCAAAGCGCCTCTAGTATGTAAACACAACTTTGTATACACAGAATTGTGTTTTCTTGTTAATACCATTTTATACATTCGTATTAAGACTTTCTCTTATTAAAATTGAATGACAAATTATTTTGGTTTGAATTAAAACACGAAAATCGTAAACGACTAGTCTCTCGCGTCATGCTTGTGTGCCAGATTTTATCCAGGCAGAATAGAATATTACTAGGGGAGACCCCTGCGTGCTCCGCACGCCAACCCCCAATGAAACCTTTATAAAGACAAATGTTATGTTTTATTTTTAATAAAGTTGTACGTTTCATAATAACCTCAAAACTAAGATGATAAATAATGATAAATGTTCAAATTAAATTATTTCTTATATTTGATAACAGCAGTTTAAAAATAACCAGCAAGGCTCAGGTCTACACTTTAAAACCCTAACCTAAAAGCTAGAAATACAAAATTAATTGTTTCAAATTTTTAAATCAGCTGTTTATGGAAATATTGGAACTAACAGCTATATTATCTGTTATTTTATTCAATTGGTTGCTATGGTAATAAATGTAAACACATGTGTTGGTTTATCATTCTAGGCCTTACCTAAGAATTTTTTTCGACTAAATTTACAAATATTGAAATAAAAAAAGGTTTTTATCGAAATGAATTGTAGCCTATGTTACTCACGGATAGTGTAGCTTCTTATTAGTAAAACTATTTTTTTAATCGGTTCAGTAGTGTTGAAGATTACCCCCTACATTAAAAAAAAAAACTTTACCTCTTTATAATATTAGTATAAATGTATGAAAAGTTAATAGAACAGCCATACAACCTTCCAAAAGTCACACTTATAAGGTTTCTCTTATATGTGTGTGTCAACGTGTATATTTTATAGGTTAATAAGTATCAGATTTTATTTAAAAATATAATTTACTTTAACTGTCATATTATTTTACAGAACAGCTGTTTTATATTTTTAATTTATTTATTTAATACCAAATGTTTGAATCTAAACTGCAGAACAGCTGTTTTATGTTTTTAATTTATTTATTTATTTACCAAATGTAAACAAACCAGACGTTTTAAAATTCTCATGTATTTCTTATAGAGATTTTTCGTTTTTCGGGGACCTCAAAACCCCCTTAGTTTTTAATTTTAGAAAAAACTTATATTTTCCCTCGTTCCTTGAATCGATACCTTTAATTTGATACCTCTTCCATCATCTTCCGATTTACCAAATTCCCACAATTTTGAATCTAAAATTTCGCTTACAGAATTATATATAAGGATTTAAAACTTTCATATGAGACAAAAACAAATGTTAAACGACGTAGGTAAAATATTGAAATCACGATAGGAAAGGCATACTACAATAATTTTAAGTGTCTTCAAGAGTTTAATTTGTTATATCATTATTTAGTAGAGCATGTTTTCAAACTTTTACTTCAACTATTATGTAAAGGTCACTGACTTAAGTTTTAATTGTTTCTGTTAATTGTTTTACAAAATATAAAAATACCTAAATTTAATCAGTAGGCCTATATTATGAACCATGATAGTGAGTGTTGCTTGGATTTGGGAACATGCTTTTCAAAATGCTAAAAAAAGAAACACTTTCAAAAACCTAGTATGTGGTACTGCATGTAGTACAGTATTCACTTTGCCAATAAGGTACAAAATTTAAACTTTGAATATTAGAAAATACAGATTTTTGGAATGAAAGTGCTTCTAAAGACTTTTTCCTATAGCTGTTTAGTAAAGTGCGTTTTTGCACACTCACAGCAGTTCAACGTCAAGTAATTATACCTCTTTGTTTTACTTTACCGCACGGCTAAACAGCTGACGTGCTGTAAAGTAATACTTTTCTTACACTAAACACTACTTTAAATCACTATTTTTTTAAATGTAGCTTGTAGGAAAAACGTTGTGTGTATCACGGGTGTATTAAACAACAAAGTCTAATTTGTCACACTCGATAAACTTTGCCGCCCGCTATCTCGTGCGACAAACTCAAGTTTGCATCCTAGATACAATAAACGGTACCAGATAACTGCCACATACTTTCTCCCAGTTGAAACTTTATACCTTCTCAAGAGTAGCATTGGAGGTGCTTATTTAGAATTGCAAAAGTAGGAAAATATTAGATGCATGTAACACACATATTATATTATTATATTATATATTATTATTACTTAAACTGTTCGATCGATTTCGAAAAAATTTGCACCAAACATGTCAATTTGGACTGTATAGATGCAGAAAAAAGGTTTTGAAAAGTTTTGAAAAACAGCCCCCTTTTTGGCCAAAAACCCCCAAAAATCAGTTATTATTATTATTTTTCAGCTAAACGAAAATTTGTAAAAAGATGCGGTTTTTTGCATATGATAGGGTACATTAAGGGCTACAAATAAGCCAAATATTATCAAAATCGTTAGAGCCGTTTTTGAGAAATTCTGATTTTTCTCGTTTTTTGCCCATTTTTGTGCGGTAATACCCCTTAAAAATTTAAAATTTTAAAAATGAAAAATGCTTGGAGATATTCTAGAACTACACCTACATACCAAATTTCATCAAAATCGGACGGTTGGTATGGTCTCCAGCTCTGTACACATCCTTACAGACACACGGACAGACATCACCAAAAAAACACTTTTTTGGGTTCAGGGAGCACCAAAACAAATAATTCCACTAAACATATTTTTGGGTTCAGGGAGCACCAAAACAGATAATTCCATTAAAAATTTAAATTCGAAAATTTGGACGAAAATAATACTTTCTCCATATACTACGTACAGGGTGGAGAAAGTAAAAATAACAATTGTCGTTGAGAATTTTCAACGTTGAAGAATCAACATTTTTTAAAGTAAATATTGTTCTTGTGTTATGGATGCGGTATTAAGGTCAGTTAAAAACCAAACATTTTGGTAATAACGTTTAACCTGTTACCATTTCCGTAAAAGGATGTTCCTAAATGAAATACATTTTAGTTAATAAGTTAAAGTTGACAATCTTACTGTATTAAAAATAAAGTTCACAAAATATATTTCCAAACTCAAAAAAATTACGTGGTAAAGAAATACTTAGGCGAAATTAAGTTTTTAAAGCAACAATAAATAAATTGAGTATAAACTCGTAGTATGTCTAAAATTTTCATTAAGATTTATTTAGTTACGTATTTCGATGAGCATTATTTTAAAAGTTGTAATTTTAATGATAGTGATAACGCTAGTAATAAACAGAGAAAATGCCATTGTGGTTTGCCATAACAAATATTATGATTCGTTTCTCATAACTTAACATATAAGCCGAAATTATAATAAAATTCTGAGATATACCAATTGAGCAATATTTTAAATGGATCTAAATTAATTAAATATATTTGTTTTCAATAAGTGTTAGACCCAATACCAAAACAAGGAAATATATTTTTGGCAGTTAGATTACCACTCCAAAAAGTATATAAAACAGTACTACTAGAATTCGGCCTCCGACTGAACCTTTAATGGCTTATTAGTTAAACTTTTTCTGTATCTTAATATTGATAAATACCGTAAAAAATTCTTTAAAAGCATACAAAATTAATCGATAAATCATCACGTACAGCAGTTAACTCGTTTTTGTTAGTTAAAGTGAACACCTTGATAAGCAAATCTTGTTCTTGAAGTTTAATGGAAACTAATTTTAGTCACTTTGATTAACACTCGAAGGAAATATCTTACCCGTTAACGTTTATTTATTAACAGCTTCGATGAAATATTTATTTTCATAAAATAAGGTGAGAGTGAAAGTGTTATTGCTGGCAAAGAATAAGGAAAATATTTGTAGAGAAAGCCATGTGGTAGGGACATCTGTTAAAGTTATTAATAAATACAAGGTTAAATAAATATTAATAGAATAAGCTTATTGAATTAAAGCAGATTTAATTGAATCAGGTCTAAAATCTAAATTGAATTTATATATACACACGTTTTGTATATGCTAGGCCAAATCGCGATTGGATAGTACTCTGTAGGTCAAGAGCTAGTTGAATATATAACAACAGTTATTTATCTCGTCTTAGCACATCTCTACACTTAACTAGATCAGTATACATTTAACTTGAGCAGTGGTTTGAGGTGTTAATGTCAGTAAGAAAAACCAAAAACTGATGTTAAAAATGTATACAATTAATAAGACAATAAATCCTATTTACTAAAACGATTCAATCTTTCAAAATGTACCCCAATACTTTTGCTTCCCCATACAAATTTCACTCGTGTATATTTTGTACATAAAAAAAATAAGTACTCAAATTGTTCACATAAAAATTTTAAAACACAATGGAGGGTATAGTTTAGTTAAAAATAAGTTGTAGTAATTTCATGATTTACACTTCGCCATCAAGATTTAAACTAACTAAATTACAAGTGAAACAAACAGACTAATTTGAATCCAGGGCCTTCGAGATTTTCGGTGCTAATGCTCTAAACAGCTAAGCTATCTTGATCACGCCAGCTGATGTTATCTCACTTGAATGGTTCGCTACATTTTTTTAGAACTACTAGGCTACTAGGCTGACTATCTCGTTTTAAACGACGCGTCGTTATAATTAAACTGAATTATATGTATAGTCATAGGTTTATGGAGAAGAGGGACATATTTGATCAGCATAGTGTAGTGATTAAAACATTGACATGGAAAGCCAGAACTCCTGATATTTAAGTAACGGTATTTTAATTGTGTAATTTAGTTAAAATCTCTTTCTTAAGAGATTTCAAAAATGTGTATGACTTAATACCTGTTTCTATTTTCTGACCTGAACATCACAAAATCTTCGTTTGTACTTAATATTTTAAAAAAAATTAAAATTTTGTCAAACGTTGCTTTATTTTATTTGACAACTAGAGTAGAAGTTCCACGAAATTGTATTTCTTAAACAGAACATACGTTTCTATTAAACACTTTTTATTAATATGTACTACCTTAAACAATGTATACGGGCAACTGATGGAAATAAAAATGAGTAAAACGTTCAAATAAAATGTAGGACAGTTATTTTAATTACCTGTAGCACGATTCGTAGAGCGACATTTCAATAAGCTGGCTTCAGCTGTCGTAGGTTCAAATATGACTATTGGTGTAGCATTTTCTCGCATGTTGTTGGAACAACCTCCCCATTCTTTACCACCCCACATGCATAACGTATTTAAATTTGTAAATTAAATGCCAATTCCTGTTGTATTTAAATTTTGAATTTAAAAATTTAAATAATGAATTTAAAAGTGCAACGTTTAACAAAATTTACAATTTTATCTCAACTTTTCAAGTATATTGTACTTTATTACTTCCCTACCTATTGATCTAGTGTCTTCCAATACTCCATACTTTTTGCACTAAATTAATTTACATATTTCCTTGAAAATTATATATATATCGCATTAAAACTCAATAAAACATTTTAAAAGTGCTTCTAAATAAGAACATAAATTATATCTATGTATACATCAGAATTACAAAAAATGTTGGTAGTTAATTTTCTTACCGCGTAACTAAAATTATTAATTTAATTACATTAATTAAATTAAATATAAAAAAGTTTGTTTTCCGACGAAAGATTTTAAAATATAACCATTTAAGGTATATTAATGCTTAAATTAACACAATTAATAATTATTCCATTGTTAATTTTTGTTTGCTATTTTGTTATGTTTTATTTTATTTAAAAAAATATACTTTTTACTAGAATAAGTACTCTCTTCTGCTGACTTTTTGTTAAATAATAATATAACAAACAACAAACAAGCCTACATTTTTTGTCATTAATTAATAGTAGATCATAATTCATTATTAACACCATTGGTATCTTTTACACTATAAATCTGACAACAAACTTTAAATGGGAAACCTTCCCTTGTTTTTGGAGAAAGTGCGAAATTTGTAATTTTAATGTTTGTAAATGGCCGCCATTTTCCAATATGGCAGCCAACTTTCGATATTCTTATGGAACTCCCTTATTTCATGATGAATTTGGATTGTACACGTTATTTAAGACTTTTTTGTTCTTGGTGTTGTTTTTATACGACTAACCGTTTAAAAGTTAGAGAGGTATACATTTTTTTAAACACCCCAACTGAGCGAAAGCTGTTTTTGTATGTAAACTTTTTAAACGAATGAAAACTTTCTAAGCACAAATAAAGCATTGTTTAGAGTTTAGACAAACAAATAAAATTTCAAAATCAACAAATACCGTTTTTGATAATTTTGTAAAACCATAATTAGAGAAAACTACAAATATGTCACTCATGAAAAATGAAGTTGGCAACAGATGTTCAATGTCAGCTGTGGAATCTCAATGTTGCAATTTGTTGTTTAACGAAAGCCCTACAAGTTCTCATTTTCATGTACAGGGTTGAATGTTTTTACATTGTAAAATGTCGGCCAACTTTTGAATTTCTTATGGAACACCTTATATTTAATGATGATTTTGGATTTACTGAATTCTGGATTCTGAATCAGTTGATACTGAACTTCTGCTACCAGCTTAATTTTTCGTGTGTATCAAATTTGTAGTTTTGTCACTTGTTCTTCTGTATTATGGTTTTTAAAAAATAACGTAAAACGTATTTTTTGATTTACAAAAGTTATTTGTTTGTCTAAGCAATGTTTTGTTAGTGTCAAAAGCGTTTAAATTGGTTCATAACGTTCCATACAAAAATAACTTTCGCTCTTTTAGGGTGTTTTTACAACTGTATACCCCTCTAACTTTTAAACGGTTAGTCGTATCAAAACAAAACCAAGAACAAAAAAGTATTAAAATAATTTTCAAAATCCACAAACATCACAAAGTATAGGTGTTTTTATAAGAAATTTTAAATCTTACCGCCATATTGAAAAGTTGAGGCCATTTACAAATAATTTTACTACATATTTTGTAATTCCTCCAAAAACAACGAATGGTTCCCCATTTAAAGTTTGCTGTCAGATTTATAGTTTACAAGATACCAGTGGTGGCCCGACACCCTGTATATTTATTATGTCTACCGAGGTATATTGCACGGTTGGACGCTGTATACACTAACGCCGACGTATTTTCTTATGTTCAGAACGACTGTGTTTTCTTCTACTTTTTACTAGAAGGTCAAAACTGTGGTATATTGGAAATGTCGTATATACAAAAAATAAGTACTCTAATATCGTCTATAACACGTGTGGTTTACTGGTGAGGTTTACCTTGGATTTTAAACAATATGCATTACTTTTAATACAGGTAAATAAAAACAAAATTGTGTTACAAAATTGCATTTTTGGTAGTTAACCTATAATTCATCGAAAAAACGGGGGAAAATATTGAGAAAAAAGTTTGTTACAAGATCAATTCATTGAACAAAATTAAGGAATTAGAGCCTACAGACATTTTAAACTATAATTAAAACAAACAAATTAAAAATGGAAGTCAAAATCTGTTAATTTACACTGAACTCGTACCTTAAATGTCTATTTTACTGGACTATATAGAAAACAATATTTGACGTCAAAATTTCCGACAGGTGGGGAATACTTGAAAACGTAGTTTGGTAGTATTTGTTTATTATTTGAACATACCAATGAGAAGGCCAACTTTAAACTGAGTGACTGTATTTCAATTTATATACATTATTTTGATAAAACAACAATTAAATTAAAAACAAATATGGAAACAGTTTTACTAAATATCATTCCACACAATACTAACCTTATGCCTTGTAGCGATACATTTATTCAGATACCCATAAAATAACACAAATTAAATTCTGTAAAACATATTTACAAAGCAAACCTTCGTCGTGCGGTCATGTAAGGGAAAGTTAACGAGAGGAAGAGTAACTCTCCCAAAGTAACCGACAATCCAGGCGCCTCTACGTACCTGTGACACATCACGGGCAAGGCGTAGGCGTCCAGGTTGCACATTAGCAAAGTAGGCCAACGCAGCCCGACCTAACCTAGAAACGTGTTATTTTTACACAGAACGCCCACCTTGTCCTCGATTCTCCGGATTTAATAAAAACAAAGATTTAAGTCTCGATGGTTGTTCTTTCAAATTGATTTACTTAGAATTGGGTCAAAGTTATATTATTTTGTGGTTTTCGATGGAGTTACTGTCGAAATGTTAAAATACGCTTAGGCCAGTCGGTAGAGGTAAATTTTTAGACCAAAAGTTCCAGTAATTTGCAATACGGCTGAATTTTTTTTATAAGTACAATAAAGTATGTAGATTAACATAAAAAAATGTTTACCAGTCTATCGATTTCCCAAAGTCGAAAAAAATATCGATTATCATTTTTTTTTCGATTATCCTTAATATTTCAAGCTGGGATAAAGATAGAAAAAATAAAAATACCACCGTGTAGGAAAGGTATTTTTCAACAAAAAAGGTCATATGTATTTATTTCGTCGGAGCAATGGTTTGTCTGGAAAAAATTCGATAATGCAGGTATGTATTTTGCAGCAGGGGAAATCACTAAAAGGGGACATGTTATTCATATATGAAGCTTTGGCGCATTCTAAATTGGCCGAATTTTAATATATCGAATTGAAACTTGACATAGGAGTTAAAATATATATTTTAAACATTTATGCTGAGTCTCAGCTTATTATCTTGAAAATTACCTGATCTAGAGCCACTTGACTTATCAATGGGTTTCTCGATTTTAGGAGTACCGGACCCACCAATTCATTTTAAACATCTCCAGTTTAGAAAATTTTCAAAATATCAACCTGAAAGTTTTTTAAAAAGTTAAATATATAGATTCAAACAAGATCAAGGAGTATAAACCTTTTTTATTATTTACTTTTCAAAGCACAAGTAACTTAAAAAAGTACAATTTTAGACCTTTTTAGATTTTTCATCAAAACGCTTGAGTTAATCGGCTGCAGATTAGTAAATTTTTTAAATATAGTTTTTAAAATAAGTATAGCAAAAAACAATTGTGTTTTTAACTTCTGTACCAGTTTTTAAATCGATATGTTCAAAAATGTCGAAAATAGAGTCGTTGAATCCAAAGGTATTATATTTAAAACGAGATAGGTAAAACAGAAGACCATTTTCAAGCGCCTCGTTTTTAAAAATAACATGAAAAAAATCGTTCATACTTACTAAGAATATTTATACTGGTGTACTCAACTTGTAAAACAAATTTTGTGTTGATATTCCAAAAATTGACGAAACTGGAATAGATTGAAATTAGTTCGTGGGTCCGGTACTCCTAAAATCTATAATCGAAATAGACTCCTAGATCGGGTCATTTTCAAGATAACAAGCTGAGACTCAGCATAAACGTTTAAAATATATATTTTAACTCCTACGTAAAGTTTCAATTCGATATATTAAAATTCGGCCAATTTAGAATGAGCCAACGCTTCATATATGAATAAGATGTCCCTTTAAGTGATTTCCCCTGCTGCAAAATACACACATGAATTTCGAATTTTTTCCAGACAAACCATTGCTCCGACGAAATAAATACATATGACCTTTTATGTTGAAAAATACCTCCCCTACACGGTGGTATTTTTATTTTCCTCTATCTTCATCCCAGCTCGAAATATTAAGGATAATCGAAAAAAAATGATAATCGATTTTTTTTCGACTTTGGGAAATCGATAGACTGGTAAACTTTTTTTATGTTAATCTACATACTTTAATGTACTTATAAAAAAAATTCTGCCGTATTGCAAATTACTGGTAGTTGTAACCTATACCGACTGGGCTAGCTGTTAATCGTAAAACGCCTATCGACAAAACAATTGCTAATACGATCTGAAGTGTAATGAAAGATACAATTACACTAATGATCCTGTCTTAAACGGTCTGTGAAAAACCTTAGGCGTACAGGTGCTAATATATACAAAACAAACTTCTGTGCCCGCTTCACCCGTGTGCGGTGAATAATAAGGAGTGAATAATAATAAGGAGAAATAAGGAGCCTTAAAAATATTTACTAATACAAGTTAAACAGACCAAAATACTGCAATAGACAACAGGTATGCATTCACGAAATTTTTTGAATACACTAATTTTGGTTCTAGATAATACCAAGTTCTGATAAGTACCCCCCAAAAAATAGTTTACCGATTTTGGAGAAGAGGAAAAGCGAGGCAATTTATAAAAACTGAAAATTTGCGAGTGAGAATCCTGCTGCAAAACATAGATGAAAAGGAAGTTATTCTGCCAGCTGAAAATAAATGTATTTTGATTACTTCAATTACTTTTTGAAGAAGACGCAGATGAGGTTTGCTATTTTGAGCACATTTAATAAATTTTAAGAAGATTCAATATGATATAGAAAATACTGGTTTTAAAATAAAATAAATTTAATTTATTTTTACTTTCTTATAAGAATGAATGTTCAACTTTTTAATCAAAAACCTGCCACAACCTTTAAACAAGTGATTGTGTCTACTTGCCATGTTATTAGATGCATCATTAAAAATACACGGAAAACGATAACCCACTAGACGTAGAAAAAACGAGTTTTTCAAATTGCATCAGTTTTTATTTTCTAGTGTCAAAACAAAGTTATTCCCAAAATCTTGTGAATTCCCAACAGCTGTCATTTTCAAATTCTGTTTTAACCTATACTAACTAGCAAGTCATTGAAACGTAATATTTCCAACAAACATATACATTTAATATTTCTCCTGCCATTTTATATTGAGTGACCAGATATAACCCTCCAATCTATATTTTTTAAATGTACGGCGATTAATTGAATTTAAAAGTGAATTCGTACATTTCATAGTTAACGTATAGCGTGTAACATAGGTGTAACCAGGGGGCGGGGGTGTCGGGGGCTATAACCTCTCCATTGTAAAAAATATTTTGCACTTTGTTTGCATTAAAATACGCTCTTAAAAGTATCTTGTCTTCAACACCTATGCAAATGTAGCTGACATTGTCTTTGGTCGAATTGGGCACTGGCACTTTATTTGACATAGCCTACGATGCAGTATCAACAGTGGCACGAAGGAGAGTATTAGAACATACACATTGGTTTATTTACCGCTGACGGTAGCTGTGCAGCCGCTCGCTGCCACTAGACGGATTTTCCACCGTCTACGCCGAAACTGTGACGAACGTGGCCAAATGCACACAAATTTTCCTTATTTTACTATTTTTTTTTTAGAATACTATCCTTCAGCCGCGTGTGTAGTTCGTCAAATGACGAAACCGACATTCTTAAATAATGGAAAAATGTTTCTTCTAGTTCCTCAAATGAGGAAACACAGTGTAGAATGCTCCAACATCTTCTGTTCTTTTATTTTTTTATTGGATTAACCCAAATAAGTATATTTTGTTGCTTCTTTTTCAATCGGCGACGAAATAACAATAAAGTGAGAGTTGCTCTCTGTTCATATCAATAAAACATTAAAAGAAATAATATATTACATCTCACTTCGTGATTAATGAACTAGACATTTCAGTTTAATGAATCGCAATGAGGCTTTTAGACGGCGTCGGAAATTTTACCGCCCTGTGTGCACACTTTAAATTTTATGAGCGGCGACGGTAACTAATCCGCAGCCGACAAAAATCGCCTTGTGTGTTCCAAGCCTATGGGGTTAGAGGCAGCGCACGGAAAGATTTGGCGGGGGATGAGTCATGTTTGCTATTCTAAATTATTCTAAAATTTTCCTGAATCACAATTAGAAGTGGAAAATTATACATACTTATATCACTTTAAAGTATTTTTGGGAAGCCTAAAACGTGTTATTTTGCATCTTTATTTAAAAAAAATGTCCATCCCATGCCCGTTGGTGTAACCCCTCCAATATGGTCGTCCTGGTCAGGGCCGGCGAGAATCGCTAGTAAAAGAGCTCAGCCACTCTCTCTCGATACGTGCTGCCAGCCGGTTCTACGCTGTGACGTCACAGGGTTGTCACTCTCGCTGCACTGCCATACAACCACCACTGCTTTGCATTAGCCGGCAGCATGTATTTAGTACTTAATGACCCCCATGATACCCGTAGTGGCACCCTCTTTAATATTATACACTTTCAACAATCAATAAATAATGCTTTAATTAAATTCTAATGCATTTAGACAAGGTAAAATGAGCGAAAACACAACAAATCAGTTACAAATATGTATACTTCTTGGATCTTACCCATTTGATAGATTTGTTCACCTGTTTTCTCTCACTACATTTGTTTCTATTAACTTCTCTCATTCTAATAAATGTTCTAAGTCTTGTATACACGATAATGGCTTCTTTACATACAGTCTGGAATATTGAATGCAGCCAATGTATAAATGTAGTGAGATATTTTTAATGTACTACTTTATTTTAGATTTTTTTATTATTATTATTATTATTTGTGTTCATTTGGTTAAAATTGACGTTCATTAAATTAATACCTTATGTTTTGATTGTTTGATAATGTTTAATTTTATTCAACGTTAAAATTTTAATATAATTTATTTCATTATTTCATTTTTACATTAAATGATATGACTCAATGTAAATAAATGCAAATATCTTTAGAACAGTTTGAGATATGGATGTGCAGTTTTCACCATTGATTTTGTCTTAAAATTCTACATTGAAATGATGCATCACATGACCACTTTCCTATTTAAAAAAAGTTACATTCAAAATAGCGGATCCAAATTGGCGGACCTTTTTTTTTGACATCTAAATAAAATAGTATTTTTACATATAGTAGGTTTCTCAATCACATCCACCTTCAGATTGTCCTTATATGCGAAATATTAAGAAGAAAAATATTCTCATATTTTTCACCCACCCTTGATATAGAGGCAAGGCAAAGTCATAATCCCAAGTTCAGAAAATCCATGTCTAAAGAATTGTCTATTTAATCCTATGGATTTCTTTTGAAAAAGAGTGCCTTAACTGAGGTTGCTCGTTATACGAACGGCATAACGTCACACTCTGTGTAACGTACACGTAAGTTATATATTTATCGTAACGAGTTTAATAAATATAATTTAAGTGTGAAATATAAATTGTATAAAAGAAAAATGTAATATATATAGAGAGAGTATAGAAATAATCCAAATAACTTGTTAAACGACAAATTGAGTTTGACTCCAACTATGTATATGATTTAATCGCCAAACTAAATAAAATAAAATGAATACCATATTTTGTTCCGACTTTAAACCTAATTATTAGAATCGTACCGACAACCTTGTGTCACATCCAGTGTCCTACCTGCAGCGGAACAGAAACAACCTGAATAATGTATCCACAAACATTTTTATTTTATATATGTTTACAATGAGTTATAAAATAACTCAGATTTTGTGTAGTGTTAGTGTTATGTGTTAGTACAAGCCCGACGAAGCCGACAGTGCTCGGGGAAACAGCGCTTTACCTAGCTAAACCTACAAATACGGACTGAAGACAACTTACTCAAGGTATTATAATAAAATATAAAGTTTTACCACTTCTTTATTTGAAAATTAAAGCCCATTTAATAATGTCTAATGGTAGTAAACAATGCTATTGTAAGCAAGGTGTGAGCTTAGTAAGGGTCCCTAGCACGAGTTTCCAAAAACATAAAGTATTCTACAGTTTCAACTAAGGTCTCTTAAGTTTTACATGTATCACATCTTTTTATGAAACTTTTACGAGTTTGTATTTAAAAAAAGTTAAGTTTCTAAATTCAGTTGAAGTGTCTTACAAAGTTTGTTAAAAATGTAACAAAAGCCTTGAACCTATCAAAATATGCCTAGACATCGTCACTGAATAGACGAAAAAAATCAACGAAAACACATCAGCAAACTACAACAACAACAACAACTGCTATAACAAACAACCTTCAGCACTTTGCATTTAGGTGTTTTTGTTTGCCAAGAGAAGCTCTGAGATATATTACATTTTGGATTGTATCCACCGTGTTGCTTCAAGGTCAGTTACTAAGTACTTACTTGTAGACGACAACACTCACATACACTGTTATATACTTTTCTTCAAATTATCCCATCGATGTTAAACAACTATCTCTTCGTAAATTATAAAGTAGTAGACTACTTAGTAGTATGAAACTCGGAAATGCTCTCTACTCCAATGTGTTTCAACGACTTCATAGTTATAATTTGTCCTATTGCAGCATGCACATTATTGTAGAAATTGGCTTTGTCGATAACATGTGATATAACGCGTTATTTGTGAGAAAGTTGTTTCAGTTTTTTACGGCCAACCCATTTTAAAGGTTAAAGATTTTGGCCTTAAATTGTTAGGTTTTGGCATTAAAAAACTAAACAAAATAAAACTTAAAAAACATTCTCAAAAATCAAAAAAAATCAAAATTCAATTAAAATAGAACAATAATTTTAGATTAATTAACTAAAAGTAATCAACAATATAAATAAATCAATTTTAATTCTTAAAATTATCTAACAAGAAAAAAAAGAAAATACTTTTATCTTAATACAAATCTTTGGGGACAAAACAAAAACCAATAAATAAAAAGTCAAACAGTACAAAAAATAAGACAATCAACAAAAATAAAAACATCACAACACAAGATGTAAGATGTAAGTAAAATGTTTTTATTAGTTAGAATTTATTGTTTTATTGAAATTTTCTATTTTTTCATTTTTATGACGTGATTATATACATTTTTTGTAATTAAATGGTATTTACATTACAAATATATAATAATAAGTCGTAAGACAACATTGTAATAATTAACGATATATATTTTGCTTTGGTAACGTAATTTCTATAACTGTTGATATTAATAAAGAGTAATCCTTTGTCAACCATGGAATGGGTTGTAAATGTAAAATTATTTATGCTCTAAACGCAATACATTGAAATAATTTGGCAAATTATGTCTTGTATAGAAGTTGCCAAAGTGCTTATGACAGCTGTTTCGAGAAACTAAAATAATCAGTTTTATTTATGACTATTGCACATTGCATAACTGCGTACTCTTCCAATGAACTAATGTTTTGTTACTGATCACGGGTTATAACTTATATAACAAGGACTGGTTCCGGCTGAAGACCAAATGAGCTAGTCTATTTCAAGATGATTTATATTCTATGATGGACATAATGCTACATAACGTAATGGACATTCAGTAACATTTGTCCAGTGAAAATCACGCCCAACTTGTTCAAAAGTATTACTTAGTGCGAATGTTTCAAAATTAACTGACTCCAACCGCACTTTATCCAGATTTTGTAAAAGCAAAATGTCAAAAATGCATTAAAATCAGCTGATTTTAACAAAATTAGTAAAGGTATTATTTATGTTGAGTACTGAAAGCACCATTATTCTTAAACATTTTATTTACATCATTTAGGAATTTTCAATATCGTAGATGATGTTATAATAAGGATTTTGGAGGTATTCATGTAACTCTTGTCACCTTTCTCCTCGTACTTTTTCATGTTTCATCTAGTTTCATGTAGATTTTCCCTTCGTTGACCTTCCAAATTTAATTCTGTCCTCATTGAGTTTTCTGCTACGTTTTCATTCATTCGACCACATCCATGAATCTAAGGATCATTTTCTAAGTACGCAAATAGTTTCTTTCTTCCTTTTACATCGTTGGTGGTTCTACAACGTCTTTTGCAGCAACTCCAAAGATGGATCAGGACATAACTATTTACCAACCATCTCTTAACAAAATAAACAGAAAATCCAACAAGATCCGCTGCTTGTGTCTCAAACCCTCCATCAAAGACTTATTATTCAGGTGAAAGGACGGCGAACTCTTAGCGACCAGGTAGTATCGCTTGATATCAATACTTATCAATACTTAGTGTAATTTTCAATGTTCGTGCTAAAGAAAGTATTACGTGGTTTTTTGTGCAGACAGTGTACATTCTTCCTACATTCTATCAACCTTGTATTGAAATTTTTAAGAGGGTACTTTTAAATATGTCCCAAAAGCAAGATATATATAGTAAGCCAAATACCATTCACTCACTGACTCATCACGAAATCTCAAAACTACTGAACGGATTGGAACGAAATTTGGTATGTAGCTTCCTCTAGGGGCCATAAGTGCTCACTAAGAAAGGGTTTTAAAAAAATCTAAAATTTTAGTGGGTTTTGGGGGGACAAAGTTCTAAATCACGATTTCTCTAAAACTACTGAACGGATTGGAATGAAATTTTGTAAGTAGCTTCAACTAGTAGGTGCTGGATAAGAAAGGGTTTCAAAAAATTCAACATCTTAGGGGTGGGGTCAGATTTATTAAATCACGATCTCTCCAAAACTACCATACGGATTGGAATGACATTTGGTATGTAGCTTCCTCTAGGGACATAGGTGCTCGCTAAGGAAGGGGTTTAAAAAAATTCGAAATTTTATTGGGTTTGGGGGGTCAAAGTTACTAAAAATCCCCATAAAAATATATTGTATAATATAGTATAATATATTTTGTTGGTTAATGTACATTTAACTTTGATTTATCTATCGATCCATGCAAATCCGGATCGGGGCATCTATTTTGCTGCACCGATCTATATATTTATCACCATATCTAATGAACGATTTCTCTAAACATGTTGAAATCTCAAACAATATATACTATTTATGAGATAGATATTCCAATTAAACAAAATATTGTACGGTTATAAGTCTTACGAAATTTTGTTGAAGGGTTTAAATATTGGAAAATTTGATTTTTTGCCTACAGACTGATCACGATTTTTAAAAATGTATATAGCCTTGAAACAAGAAACCTGGCACAAATAACTGTACCTTGCCCCTCTCTCACTTTCACTTTCCCACTTACTGACCACAAGGCACTTATGCATCGTTTGGGCTTATCATTTTGATGTTCTCATTCCTCTAAACCCTTCTATTCCTGATACTCCCGTTCCCTCTTATATTGCGGAGGATAATATTGGGGAAATTGGGCAGCTTTCAGACAGTGATCTCCAAAACTCTCAGTCTCCGTCGACAGAACCGTGTTTGTCATCTGATACTGTTGAGTCAGATCATTGTTCCATTGTTCAAACCACCCAGAAACGTGGGAAAAAACGACGAAAACGTTTTTCTAATACTAACTGTGCAAAGCACATAGGGTGTCTGTCAAAAGATACAATAAAACAATCTTGCCGTGTATCGTGAGGCTTCCAAAAAGTACAGTCAACAAAATCCCCAGATCAAAATGGCTGCCGTTCAAAAATACAGTTCTAAAAGATACCAGATGAAGGTGCTTCCAGGGTCTGAAAAATCAATGCCAGGGTTTCACTACAACTGCAACACCGATTATCACAAAGACAAAACAGTTGAACTAGGTCCTATGATGACATGTAAACGGTGTACAGCTATGAAGTGGTATAAATGACAAGGTTTAGAACCTACGATTCATATCCTTATGGCGCACAAGATTACCATCATTTGTCGCATTTATTTCACCAAAATAATTATGCAATAACGAAGCATTGCCGGGTCAGCTAGTATATATATATTTACTTTATCCCAGTGCTTTTAATTTCTTTAAATCGAAACAGTTACGCATCCATAATTTATGCGCATCCGACAGGATTTGGTAGGATTTTGTGAAATGAATTAATGTGACGATTTAAAATAGTATGAACTTTATGTTTTTATAAAGATCAACTTCACAATTCATTATTTTATTTGAAATTATATAAACATGGAAATGTTAGTGTTATTAAATGATGCTTTAAACAACAATTTTTAACACGCTTCCTCGCCATATTGTGGTTGTGGTTCTAGCCTATAAGCAAGAAAATGCTCTATAATGTAATCATAATGTTTAGTTGTATTATTAAACGTATTAAATCAATATACCCAGAAAAACAAATTTTAATGGAACAAATTGTAAAAAATCTTAAAAATTATAAAAGCATCCTCATGGCATTTCAAATGTGTTCATACATTTAATGAAGTTTTTACACAACTAGGTAAAATGATACTATTTCCATACTACCCTAATCCAATGCGTCTTCCGAAAAACTAAGTCACAAAAACAAACTTTTAATGAATTATAGTATATCGGAATAGGCCTACATGCAACAAAACAGCAAAAAACTAGTCCACTCTTCGGTAGGCTCTAAACGATGAATATAAAAACTAATTAAAATGATCGGTAGAATTTCAAGTCATAGTATCACCTGATTAAATTCCAACTATGCGCTAAAAAATTACGCAATTTTATTTTTCGCGTGACATCACAGTAGTTTCTAATTAATGTTCGTAAGCCTATACACTCATAACTTATACATAATAGGTAAATATCAATATATACAAATACAGGGTGAGTTTTATGTCCTGGCACAACTGGATATAATTTAAACGGCCTGAGATATCAATGCAACATTTTTAGGCAACCTAAGCCATGAACTGATCAAATGAAAGTGAGTAGGACACAAGAGAAAGTCGTAAGTAGATTGTTGAAACTGGTAAGATAAGAACACGGGAAATTTCAAAGCATGTTGACTTAATGTAACTAACAACAGAACCAGGAAATACATTCTTTTACTATTGCAAATAGTCTCCAATTCTGTTAAATGGACCTTTTCATTCTTTCCATGATGTTTGCATAGATGAGGAGTTGAAAAACTTATTTTTTTAATAACTGTGAGATACTTTGCCCGTATTTTGGAATTGCTGTAGTTTTTGATGGGGCAGCATAGAGACGTCTAGTTTGCGTCATTTGATTTCTTTTTTATGCCCTTTAAAATGACGGGTCACATAATGGGGGTTTGCATTTGAAAATTTTAAGTTGCCCCCTTTATATTCAGGTGTGCCAGGACATAAAACTCACCCTGTATATAATATACTAATTGCAAAAAAGAATGCATGTCATCTACCAAAACACATAGTTTGTACATTTGCAGTTAATAACGGAGCAAAAAAAATTATATTATTACGCTTGACGTCACCGTCATTAGTTTCCATTTTGTAAAGCTACATACTTCGTGTGTATATACACGTAAATTGCAAATCAATAAACATATGATCAACCTAATTATAATATTTACAGTTAACAAAACTACTAAAACAAGACACAAAGTCATATGAAAATTAAGAATAACAAAGCCTAAAGCTTCCCAGTTTGAATTCACAATTCAACATTCAATCAATTACAATGTACTTTGATTAGCAGTAAATTCTATTTCTTAAAAAACAGGTCATGTAAAGATATCAACAGGGAGGAGTGTTGTGAACTTACGCCCAATAATCTAAAAATCAACTGATACTTTCTCCAGACATTTCCACTATTCTCAAAGTGGAACATCAAATAATTTTGAAATAATAGCTCATCAAAAAATATTGTTTGCCTGTCCTTAATTATTTCTAAACAAAAGCTCGCAAAATACATAAGGTTGGACATGCCCTTACAGTAAAACAGTAAAAACCTGTTCTTGAGATATTTTTTTGTACAATTCAAACATCGGCAATAGTCGTGTATGACGCAGAAAAAGACAGATCCCGAGACGGTAACCTTGATAACAAAAGTTACGATTTCTCACGACAGATGCCGCTGAGCCTTTCCTTTAATGGTTTCTTGTAAACAACTTCATATTAACTAGATGATATCTACGAGACACAAATTAGTCAGTTTCACTGTGTTAAACCCTTCCCCTCTCCAAAGTTCTATTTCTAACCGGTGTGTTTTCACGTAATAAATAAATTTGTGAAATTCGGTTCAGTGGGACGTTTTGGATATTTTTAGTCGCCTGAGTGAATGAGGTTATATCACTTCCGCAATGATTTATTGGACAGTTTTACTGTAGAGTGGCCGAGTTGCATCGTTGCTGGCCGAGGTACAAACATTTTCACATCTTACCAATTTTCTAAGGTACTGTCAGGTAATTACATCCTTTGAACGCGCTGAAGCACCAATATTTCAGATGTTCTTACTCCATTATATTTGGCGTTTAAGACAGTTGTTTGTTCTGAAATATTTAGTGCTACAGTTTAGTTTACGCCATTTAACTTTAGAATGGATAAATAGTTTACTCAAATAATTTGAATTAAGTTCGTCTTCTTAATCAAAGAGCGAAATCACAAGTGCAATACTATAATCTGTGTACGAATCAAAGTGTTAAAATACTATTGAGTGTGTTTAACGAGTGCATTTACACCAATAAAACTGAGCGTTAAATGATCAAACACTGCAAGAAATTCTCTCCAAAAGCTAAGGTAGTATTTCCAACATATTGTACATAGAGTTAGGGTGCCAAACTTCTTGAATGGGCTTTTATATCAAAACAATGAACCAAAGTTAGTTTAAACATAGACCTGAATGCTCGTTTCCAGACAATCAGTCGTTCAATATCGTTCGTGTGAATTCAAAATCCAACATTTTACAACTTAGCTGTTAGATAACACCTGCCACTAACCGAAGATTTTATCCTAAACTATATGAGGTGATTTTTTCATACTGAATATATCCACGACGCAAAACATTTGCAAGCTTAAAATATTGCTTTTTGTAGTATTAATTTAAACTGTAAAATTTATTTTTAAAATAAATTATTTGCTGAGTTATTAATTAAAAACGTTACTGTTCTAAACTTATGACAGTATTGTTTTAGTTTGCTTTTAAATATCCAGTAAACCAAAAACTATACCATATCAAAGACCAATAATGAACCAACAAACCAGTAAGTTTAGCAAGTATGTCAAGAAAATTTCAACAAAACAGTAACAGTATAGTGATGGTATGTTTTAGTACATAGGAGAAACAAAATAGCGATTAGATTTGGGATCTTCTCTTTTGTAAACTCCCATACAGTTGCAATGGAAATGTTCCCATTGGATACGCTAATTTTCAAAAAAATGTATGGATAGATGCAGTTTCGATCATAAATGACTTTTTATACTTTTTTCTTTAATGGGTTTGTCAAGTTTTTATTAGAAGAAAGCTGATTAAGAGATACTGAATAACAAACAAAAAATCAAGTGAACATTTCAAAAACTATATATTCAGGCTATTTTTATGGTTGAAGAAAGCCTTCATGTATTTAATACAATCTAATCTAATTTATCTTAACATTAGACTCTTCAAACTTTAAAATCAAGTCGCAACAGATGCCTAAGTTCAGGACATAAGTTGTGTGCATGGAGTCAATTCTTGAGAATTGGAAAAATATTCTTTAGAGATGCAAAACCTTCATGACATCTTCTTTGATATACATACTACGACCTAAGACATTTGAATAGAAGTACTTGACAGTTCTACACTTGCAACATGACTAAATTACCTTCAATGCAACCCACTTTACAAACATCTGTGCCACGCTCCTCTAATATCATGACTCTAAATATGTAAACCATGAACAGCTTCCTCCCCAGGACTCTCTTCCCATGACCTCGTCTACTGTGTATATGCTATAAAAGTTGCAAAGTCACCAACTAAATTCATCTCCTATAGGGATCTTACATACAAACTATGAAGCATTTCTAGCAGATGTAGTTTCCAAACCTTGGAATGCAATAAACAATATTGACAATGTTGAGGAAATGGTTAATGAACTAAATATAACTATACCATATATTTATAACACACATGCTCCATTTGTAAAAAAAAGGGGTAACGAGACTTTCAGCTCCTTGGATTGTAGGGGACAACTCATGAAACACTATGATTCTGCTTACCGCAAAGCAAGGAAATCAAATATTCTTAAAGACATTGAACTCTATCGTAGCCTTAGAAATCGAGTGAAACAGCAAATTACAAATTCAAAAATCAGATACTCACATAATTGTATATAGTTTAATGAAACCAATTCACCAACCGCTTTGTGGAGTGGTGTCAAGAGATTGGGGATAAGCAGCGATGCTCTCAGTCTGTAAAATGATCACGTGATGAGTTAAATAAAATTACTTTGTAGTTCCTCCGTTTGTTGTTGATACTTAACATGTTGATAATTATTTTGTGCTATTGTTGCAGGGAAACCATTATATAGTACTTTCTATTTCTCTAAGTAGATTCGGACGTTATTAAAGCTATACGCAGATTAACTTCTAGTGCAATGGGGGTAAATGGTATATTAGTTTCATTAAAAGTACTATTGTTTCTTCACTGCCTACTATCACAAAGTTGTTTAATTTGTCATTGGCAACTAATTTTTGTCCACACTCTAGGAAGTGCGCTTTGGTCCATCCCATTGTAGTAACAATATCTAACCCATCTTGGCCTGGTGATGTTAGACCCATTAGTATTCTTCCAGCTTTATCCAAATGTCTTGAGGGAATTGTGCATCACCAAGTATCAACCAATCTTGAAGCTAATGGTATTCTTAAATTCAATCCGGTTTTCGTTCAGGCAACAGCACTGCCATGACTCTTCTTCACGTGACTGACAAAGTAAGGTTGGCAATGAATCGCAGAGAGCTCACCATTATTACATTGTTTGACTTTTCTAAGGCATTTTATTGTGTGAATCATTCGTTGCTGTTGGAGAAGTTACGGAGAATAGGCCAGGCGCATGTATGCATCTCATGGGTTCAGACCTATCTTTCAGGAAGAACTCATTGTATTTGTGAAGGAGAGATTAGGTCTAGTTTGAGTGATGTCTACAGTGGGGTTCCACAGGGGTCTGTGTTAGGTCCTTTGCTTTTTAGCACATATATAAATTACATATACAGTGTTGAAATACTGTAAATTTTGTCCCTACGGTAATGATATTTACATTTAAAAATTGATGATATGGGTAAAGCAGTGGTCCATATGAACCATGATATTAAGCATATTTCTCAGTAGGCGAGGAAACATGGGTTTAAGTTTAACTGTGCAAAAACTCAAACAAACTAAACATAAACATACTTCCCAGACTACAGTTTGATAACTACTTAGATCAGTCTATGACGACTTTTATTCTCTTAATCTCTAACATTTCTAATTAATTTAATTTCCTATTTTTTTCATTGACATGGAGAATCTTAAAATTAACATCATTACAAAAATCTGACACTAGATGAGTTTTTAAATAATTGGGAAAATATGACCCAACCGCCAACTTCTTTCGTGTTCACTTAACCTACATTTAAAACTATGGCCCGTTTGGCCTACATAAGCTACATTAAAAATGTTATACGTCAGTTTATAAACACCACTTTTCTGTATCTTATCGATTCTATCCTCACAATTAAAACATTATTTTGTAAAGACTCCAACCTTGTACTAAATGATCCGGTAGAATTTTATGTCAAATTCACCTCTGCTGAAAATATTGTCTGCCAAACGATGATAAACACTTAAACGCGGGGTCTACCACGCGCTTAAACACATTTTCTCTTTACTTTTGTTTGTCAGTCAGGTAACTGTTCTCTGAAGTATTTTTTTTAAATGTATGTTTTCCATATTTTCCTCAGTCTGTGCTAATGAATTGTTAATGTCATTATTGGCGAATCTACTGTCGGTAAAACTCAATCAAATTTTGTAGAATTTACTAAATATTGTTTGTTTGCTTTTTTATTTTTATTTACCGCTAAGATAAAGGTAAAATGTGCCGTATTTTTTATTAACTGTATCAGCGTGGTAAGGTCAGAAATATTCGTGAATAAATGTTTGTTATGTGAATTACATAATAATATGTGAATTACATATTATTATGTAAAATTCCAAAAATGGAATACATTATTATTTTGTATATTCATGCTACCTCGTTACGGGCCTATGTGATGCAACCAATTCTATTGATTATGAGGGAATACTTATTGTGTTCAAATTAACTTTAATTCTGAATAATTGCTAAACCAATAAATTATTATGATAAATACAAATACGTATATTTTATTTGCGTTCGAGAAATTCACGTGTAACTTCTTGGCACGACGTTCACCTCAGATTGTTGATTAAAATTCTTGTTACCGCGCAAACTCTAAATTTACCTTTCCCCTGACCTAACCCATTAAACCCAAAATTAAAAATAATACCGAATAAAATTTAGAAACATGACTAAACTTACAGATGGGTAACGGCAAACATCCGCTTGGCACCGTCTTCAGTGGATTCATTTTTGGCGACAGATTTGCAAATCCTCGTGATAGTCTACCGTTGAACTTGGATGAGCTGTTTCTATTTAAAAAACGATGGGTTTAATTTTAACTTTGTAAAACTATTAATGACAAGGACTAGCGTGAGTAATTGTAGCACCTGGCGGCCAAATGGAAAACGTAGTTCGGTGAGATAGCAATTCATCGAATTACTTTGTTGTAGAACGGATTGAAAATAATATCAAAGTGCCTTTTTTATAAATTAAAGTAAAACACTTAAGAACAAAAATATTCTATATTAAGACATTACAACTTCAAATTGATAGTTAATTTCATAAAAATCAAACTCCATACAGGTGTTTTATCGGAATTAGACAAAATCAAAAAAGGAATGTAGTTTTTGTTTGTTTGTTGCTAACTACTGCTACTATAACAGTCTGTGTTAAATGTCGGGAAAACAAAATTGATGAATTACAATCTCCATTCATGATCTGACTAAAATAAAATTGCTAATATTAAGTAAATAATCAAATCATAGGGTTTCAAAAAAATTATTCTACGGACATTCTATAGTAAAATTTAGCTAACAAAACTAAAATAATTAGAAAATTACTCAATTAATGATGCAACGACAAAATACTCATATAAATTACACAAATTATACTGGATGCCTAAGCGTTCAAAATAAACTAAATAGTGAACACAAGACAACGATGCTGTTCACTCTTTACTAAATTTAAAGGTGGAACTAATTCAGAGTGTCGCCAAATTCGAAAAGGGGAAAAGATCATTTAAAGGTTCGTGTATACAGGGTGTTAATAAAATCCCTTCCCATCTTAACTTTTGTATGATTTTAAATAAAGCCATATGATTTTGGGACTTTTAACTAGATTACTGGAAGTGTATTTTAATAACAGTTTCGATGATTGTCACTCTCCCCAAATTTTGGTGTACTTTGGGGGATATTCAAACTTCAAGTGATGTAACAAATTAGAGATGTATAAAGGCATGAAGAATGACTTACGACTTATTTTTTGACGATCCTTACTAAAATGGGTGCACAAAATGTATTTTTTAAGAGTTTTATTAACAGAGTATACAATTTTGTTTAGATATAATAATATCGTATAAAACACCAAACAATAAATAATGACGAAAAAATTGAATTATCAATAAAATAAATAATAGGGTATAAAATATCAATAAAATAATTAATAGGTATAAGATTTCAATACAAAATTTAAAGCGTCACGGAAGGATTCGTTCTTATACGAAGTGCAAAGCACATATTTGACTGTACTTTTCTAAGCGTTTTGAAAGGAATATAACATAACGAAATGAATTCACATATGTGTAATATAAAAAAAATATGGAATAAACATTATTAGATGATAAACTTTAAAATTAAAATTAAAAGCAAAATATCACCCAAAAGAAGTTTTAGTAATAATTGAAAACGAACAATCGTCCGAAATGTATGGTTTGGTGTAATAAATAATTAAATCGCCGAAATAACGAATAAATATAATTTACTGCTTCTTAAATAAATAATTTACGTTCACTTTAATACATTATTTAACTGCTACTTAAATACGTTGCTATTTAAATTAATAATTGAATAGGTTTTTTATATTCATTATTTAATTGATATTCAAATGAATAATTTACCTGCAATTTAAATAAATAAACTAACAGATTTTTAAATACCCAATTGAAATTTAAGTAAATAATTGAACGCTATTATTAATAAATATTATACAATTGCTGCTTAAATAAACAAACTAACTGTTATTTAAATACATTTTTCAACTTTTATTTAGGTAAGTAATTACACTTACTGTTCGTTATTTTTCACTTTTTTAGTCTAAAAACAGAACTAAATTACAAAACCAATAATTCATTGAATATATAGACCTGTTTTAAACATTGTATGCATTTCAAAGCATTGCACAGTTTATAAAAAAGCTGAAGAAATGTCAGTTTGACTGGAGTTTGGTCAGTCATTTTTACTAAAACTATATTAATAAAAACAACGTCAAACTTGTTGCCGACCTTTTCTACATCGTGTAAAACAATTTTGAGTACTAACTATTGGAATATATAGACAACTTCTATGCTTTACAACTATGCAAAATTTAGTTGTGATTCTTTTGTTCTTTCGGAAAACAATATTGAGACAGACAGACTGGCAGATAACCGAGTAGTCTTATAAGTGTTCCGTATATTAAAAGGTAAAATAAGATGGTGGATTCCGTGAACAATGGATGTACAAATAATTAAAGAGGGGTCTACACGAATCTGAAAGTTAAATTTACTAATTCTTTGAATTGTACTTGTTTGTATTTCATTTTATCGCAATTTTATCCAAAATAAACTTGAGTAGGCCTAAACAATGTACGCTAAGCCTTTCTAGCTTAACATTAGTTTGAGCTTTCGCAAAACATTTAGCACATTTATTCCACCAAACATTTATTTCCACGAAAGTTTCAAGACAAATTGTGTTATTTTAAGAAAAATAACTAAGTAGCAATCCGAGACAGATTCAACTAAACTTCCTGCAGCGGAAATAAACAAAATTCCTTACTCGAGCAAAATGTTGAGGTTCTTGTTAAACATTGCGTCAGCGGTGTTTACTCCAGTCGATCCATTCATCAAGACGTGACGTCACCGCGGCCATTTTGTAAAGACCGATATAGTTTTTAGCTAAGCGTGTTTTGGCACGGGCAAAAATAAAAGTTTTATTACAAATATAGCTCGTGGGACAGGAGTTTGAGATTTCGTAATACTCTTTGTTAAGAGCAAGTTTTAAGGCTTTTCTTTACCTTGAAGAATGATTTCAATGCAAAAAGTCTGACTGAAGCCGCCAAATCGTTGAAACATGCATTCGTAATAACGTGTTTCGGATTCTATTTATAAATTAATAATCTGGGAAACTACTTTAAGTTATAAAGAAGGCTTTATATTTTTTACGTGTAGCTTAAAATATGGAAATTATTGCTTAAAACTCCCAAAAATGTGTTAAAAATAATCGATTTTTACTCAATTAAACTGTTGATTAAAAGGAGTTGCCGTCGATTTCTTTCAATTATGTCGATATAAGACAAAAGCACAAAGCCTTTAAGAACAATTTAAGATGTTTCACAACTTTTTAGGTTGAAAAACGGCATCCGAAACACTAATTTTTGCTGTTTTACGCAAGGTATAGAAGACCCTTAAGGGGTGTAATGTTTATGGGCATATTTATGTTCATTTTGGTTTTCGTTACCAAATGTTGGCTAGATTTTTCTGTTTGTTCTTTATGGCATTTCTGAATATCGTGTTGAGTACAATTTACAAATGCTTTAAATGTAATCTGTGACTGTGAACCACGTTTCGGGTTTTAGTTTCTGTAGAACCAGTTCTTTTGAGCTCAAGTTAAGAAAACTATTACAACTCAAATAATATCGTGGCCCGTTTCGAAGTTTCATTTTAAATAAGGTTTCCCCAGACGTCCAAATGTTGTATTTTATCTTTAATTTGTTTGTCGCAAAGATAACTTTGAACTACGATTATTCTCTGTGTTACATTTTCATGTTTGCCCCATCACTACAAGCGATAAGGCATTAAAACGTCATTGTTAACCTAGCTTTTCCGTAAACTTTTTTCCAGATAGGGTATAATTCTGACAACCAACCATTCAATTTGTCGTAATCATCCTCATTGTGTTATTTTTCGAACTAATTTGTTTTCACATTTAACATTTCCTCGCTGAATGCACATATGGTTGGTCAGTGTAATGATCAGTTTCAAAAATGAACCACTACTTATTTTATTGCATGAATAGTAAATTGTTTCATCTTTTTGTGGTAACATGAGAAAAGAACACTTAAAAAATTGTCTAAATACGTTAATTTTGGTGTTAAACAAAATGTATACAATAACACAATGTGCTAGGTTTCTTAACGGCCTACCCTAAGCTAAAGCCATACGCTAAAACAAACTTTAATTATTTTTTTCTAAATTTTGAGTATATTTTTAAAACTGGAAGATTACTAAATTAAATATTGGACGTGTCAAAATATTACAATATTCTAATTTCAATAAAGATTTTATTATTTTCCCAAATTTATGGTCTACTGATTAAAACAAATTAAACCCCACAAATAATTTTATGAAATTACACAATACCTATTATGAAGTCGAAGTCAAATACATTTAGGTTTGCCCTATAATTTCATACTGCGAACTATTTTGCTACATTGCACTTCTTATAAAAATAAGTAAATCAGTATTTTCGAGATTCCGATAAAAAGGGGTTATTTTCTAGGTTATTGCTGTTATTTTTAGTTTATGTGCAAAATGTTATATATTTTTAACAATATATTTTGAATTGTATTATCTTAAACAGTATTTGTTTTTCGAGATAGCATCGAAGTCATGAAAATTAATAACCTAGAATCATACGTAAATCACCAACTACTAGTAAAACGATTTCTATTCAATTTAGCGATAACGTAACAATTATTATTTTAATTACACATAATGTATTTGTATTGGATGAAGCTACCGTCACACTAACGCCTCTGGTGGTGGAATGTAGCATTATTTGGCTGCTGGCCATATAAGGCGAGTGGGTCATGTTCCTCAGCTGGCCGTTACGTCATTACTATCCCTTTTCTCCCTCACCATTTCTCACTCTTGGCAACAATTTTGCCGACCGCTTCTTTTTGTCCTCCAATATCGCCAATCACTTCGATTCATCTGTAATATTGAAAAATCGTAATAACAGGGTAAAAGCCTACACCTAATCTGAGTACTTTAAACTAAAAGTTTCATCTGTGTTTAAACCGACACATTGTTGTCGAATATCGTATTGTTTCTACTTCGTTTGTATTTTGACTTGTCCGTTCTGAAGCAACTGGACTTACGGACTACGCGAAACGAGCAGTGCTTGCCTCCCGACTGGTGTCTATCCCTTCTTCCTTCCCCTCTCCCGGTATGAAATAGAGGGAATCTAAGTATTCACTTTTCCTGTAATGTCAAGAGCAGGCCTTGTTAAAACGTTTTTAAACTGCAATTTTTCTTAAACACTTACCTATTAATTTTACAAAAACAGTTGATGCCGCAAAATAAATAAATATAATATTAAACATTAAAAAAGTAGATTTCCTTACAAATATTATTTCCTTGGCCAAACGCTGAAATCTGAAAACTGAAGGTAAATTAAACAAAAAAAGCAATCGCCACATTGGCAAATTTCTATACGTTATTTTTTCAAGATGAATCGTATGCATAACTAATTCTGAATATTAACTGTCCATACATTTGTGGTAAATTATAATAAATATCCAAGTAATTGAAGTAGTTTTAGTTTTCAGAGAGAGGTGAGTTTGTAAAATAACGTTGCCTCCTTCGTTGTAGAACACTTCACCTTCACAGATACAATTTTATAATAATGCAAAATGTAACATAATTTAAATAAATAATCCCAAACTTCTACATGATTGTATTATATACACTTCTAAACAGTTTGGCGGATCCTCTTTTATGTAGCTCTTATTTAACAATTCACTCATATATAATAATTCAGTTAAAACTGTAAATTGTCAACCCTTTCTCCAAAACTTATATGACCATTCTTATGATTTATAGAGTCTGTACAAATAAATGAGATTATTACAGAATCGCATGTGTTTAGAATTATTGTTTGCAAATATATGCAGGCTGTTTAAAAAATATGTGCTGCAACTTCGTAAAGTAATCAAGGCCATCGAAGTAAATAAAAGGTTCAGTAAAAAACTCTTTCTAAATTATTACGAACGAGTCGAAATTGCGTTCCACGCATTTCGTACGCTTTATCAGAGTACAACTAGAAACAAAACATTACATATATATATATATTTATTTCAAAAGTTTTTCAACATCTAAATTCAATACCTGTAAAATCCTTAACTTTATTAAAACAATTACAAGAGAAAATATGTTTATCTTTTAAAGGAAACAAAATGTTTGTACTTTCTTTTTAGGGAAAAGGAAACGGAATTATTGACACAAACTAAAACATAACTTTCTTGGTAATTGTCGTACAACAGTTTCAGTAAATAAAATAATTTCCTTAATTTAAAAATGACGACAGTTTTCATAAGATTAGGTGTTAGGATATTTACTTAATAATTATTTGCATAACATTTATTATTGTTTCTTTATTTTGTGGTTAAATTAAAATGAGTCCTTGAAGGCATTTACTCAATTCTCTACTTTAAATTTCAAGTGTCCTGGCGACTCGTAATCAATTTTCTCTTTAATTAATTATAGATTTAATAGAATCATTTCACTGAACCAATCTTACATGAAACAATAGTGGTTTGAATTATTTTTCTGTAGATATTATTATCGGTTTACTATCAGAAAAAATAACCAAAATAAATCTCCTAAAATATTGATCTATAACACAATTTCTCCGCCATAATAAAAGCAATGTTGGAAAAATAGAGACATAAAGATTTACAGATATACTAGATTTTAAACCGAAGAATAGTACTTAACCCATCAGAAATATTAATTGAAATTGTGAAAACAAAATTAAAAGACATTTTTTTATTTAGTCATTAAGTTTGTACTTACTGAAATAAAAATTTTCAATTTCTAAATTGTCTAATACAACATTACTGTAAACCTTTTTCAGCAAAAGTCTCGCCATATATTTAAACAATCAGTTGTCACTATTGGTGACGGTAAGTTCCTATTATATTAAGTTCTATTTCCTTTGTCAAATATAATAATAAAGTTTTAGCTACTATTAAAATACGCTATTGAAATAATAAAGTGTTAAAATAATAAAATAATTACTATTGTTTCTTTCAATAATCTAATACTTACTAATGAAGTGAGGTTTCCATTATGAGACTACCAATTTGTCTATTTGTGGAAAACAAGGATCACCAAAGACATAGTCCGCTATCGAAGGTGCCAAGTTAGTCCAAAACAGAAACTTTTGAACATAGATTTATGAGTATTTTATAATGTTTAATTGCATCACAACTGTAGCCTGTGTTTAAAATGACCTTTGCAAAATAGCTCAACATGTATAAACATAATCTCAAAATATAAGAACTGTTTTGTGAAATTTTTACAGTTTAGTGGTTAGAATAAATGTACTAAGTACCTCTATTTTCTTCATTAGTAGCACCAATACAACTATATTGTATTTTATCGTACCTTGGACTAATTTTAGTAGTAGCTAAGGTAATTTTAGAAAATCATTTACTTTAAAAAAAGAAAGTACTACTGTAAATATAGGTGCAAAGTAATGATTTATTTAGTTGAAAAAAGTACATTCTTGTATATACGGTAGAGATATTTAAATGAATTGCGTCTTAAACACTTTTTTTATATATTCGCTTGTATCGGATCTCAGTTCACTCTTTGAGATAATTTTAATCAAAAGAGGAGAAGTGGCTAATGTTCGTAGAGATTTTAGAAAAGTGTTATAGAAATAAAAAAAAAGTTTAAATAAATTTGTGTTTTGTATACTATTTCCTCATATTACCAAGTACTTCTGTACGAAAAATAATAATAATATATTTAGCTTGGAATAAAATCAAGGAATGAGATGAATGTGTAAGAGGTTGTGCAAACTACTAAGAGGTTTAAAAAGTTGTGAAACCTACTAAGAGGTTTAATAGGATGTGAAACCTACTAAGAACCTTAAGAAGTTGTGCAACCTACTGAGATTTTTAATAGGTTGTGAAACCAACTAAAAAATTTAATAGTTTGTGAAATATACTAAGAGGTTTAATAGGTTGTGCAACCTACTAATAGGTTTAATAAGTTATGAAACCTACTAAAAGGTTTAATAGGATGTGAAACCTACCTAATAGGTTTAATAGGTCATGAAACCTAATAAGAGGTTGTGCAGCCTAATGAGATAATTATAGGTCGTGCAACCTACTAATAGGTTTATTATGTTGTGAAACATACTAAGAAGCTTAAGAGGTTGTGCAACCTACTGAAAATTTTAAAAGGTTGTGTAACCTACTAAGATCTTTCATAGGTTGTGCAACCTACCAAGAGGTTTAATAGGTTGTGAAACTTACTAAGAGGTTTAATAGGTCATCAAACCTACTAAGAGCCTTAAGAGGTTGTGCGAACTAAAAGGTTTAATAGGTTGTGAAACCTACTAAGAGGTTTAATAGGTCATCAAACCTACTAAGAGCCTTAAGAGGTTGTACGAACTAAAAGGTTTAATAGGTTGTGAAACCTACTAAGGGCCTTAATAGGTTGTGCGAACTAAAAGGTTTAATAGGTTGTGAAACCTACTAAGAGGTTTAATAGGTCATCAAACTTAATAAGAGACTTAAGAGGTTGGGCAATCTACTGAGATTATTAATATATCGTGAAACCTACTAATAGGTTTATTTTGTACATACTAAGAGGCGTAAGAGGTTGTGCAACCAAACGAAATTTTTAAGAGGTTGTGCAACTTACTAAGAGGTTTAATATATTGTGAAACCTACTAAAATGTTTAAAAGGTGGTGAAACCTACTACAAAGTTTAATAGTTTGAGAAACCTACTAAGAGGTTAAATAGGTTCTGCAACCTACCTCTTTTATATAATATATTAAAGATTAAATTCGTTTTATTAACTAATGTTACGTATTTTTTCATTCAAATCTGTTATTGGTCGATAGGTTATGTGATAAGTACTTAGGAAGTATACGTAGGAACACAACTCAAAACATACTACATATTAGTAGGAGCATATTTTACTCGAAACGAAAATGTATAAAAAATCTTAAGTAAGAATATTTGTTTATGAAATTATGAAACAACATGTTGACTGCATGACATAATTTGAAAATAGTAGATCATAACAAATAAACTTGCATTATTTGTTATATCTATATATATAAAAGCGAAATACCACTCACTCACTCATCACGATTTCTCAAAAACTAAAGAACGGATTGAAATGAAATTTGGTATGTAGCTTCCTCTAGGGCCATAGTTGCTCACTAAGAAAGGGTTTGAAAAAATTCGAAATTTTATGGGGGGTTTGGGGGGATCAAAGTTATTAAAAAACGATTTCTTCAAAACTACTGAACGGATTGAAATTAAATTTACTATGTAGCTTCCTCTAGGGCCATAGTTGCTCTCTAAGAAAGGGCTTGAAAAAATTCGAAATTTTAGGGGGGGGTACGGGGGTCAAAGTTACTAAACATCCCCATAAGAAATACGGGTCAGCTAGTTAAATATATAAACACAATTTATGTAGGCTGGTAGTTTATACAAGAAGTAATTTTGCATACATACATTATTATTTTTGAAGAAATATAGATAGTCATATTAGTATCTGTGTATACCTTTTTATAAATGATTTTATTTATTTTACATGGTGTTTTAAATTTTAAGTACTTCTAAAATGTTTCTAAATGCCTTAAAAGGTTATGATATACATTTTAAAAACAAATCAGCAAATTTTAAATATAATATGAAAAATAAAAAATGTAGAAAGTTTCAATATGTTTAAATAATGTATACATCGATAGAAGTTCAAAGCGCGTGTAATGTGAACTTGTGAAATACACTTTATTTGTTAACGCTCCCACACTAAACACACGCAGGAATTCGCAAAACAAACCAACCCAAGATTTCAAAAGATAAACCCGTGTTAACTCAGAAGCAAAAATAAATAAAACAGTTTACAGAAAACAATTTGCGTCTTTCATTCTGCATAATTTGCATAAACAGAAGAGAAGCCGTTTCCTGGAAATTAGTAAACAAACCACTCAAAACACTCCCTCAATGTTGTCCAGGGTTTCTAAAAATAACAGTTGTTTACATGGTTGAATTGGAAGATATTTCGGGGGAACATATGCACAGCGTTGTTGTTCGTAGGGTCAGGGCAGGCGATGACGTAAGAAGGCGGGGAGGTGAATCGGTTAGGCCAAGTAAGAGACGCGCTAAGCGAGCAGACAGTAGTGGCTTGGACTAGCGGTGCGACACAAGCGATAAGGTATGCAAACTTCATAACTTCATATTTAACTAGAAAACTTTCTGTTTATAACTGAAACTATTTCTTTAGTTTTCAATGCTACTTGTGTTTTGATTTAGTAGTCTTAACAAAGAGTTTTGATTAATATTTATAATTCCAGGGATTGTCAGTGAGATATCCAAAGAATTTTTACTGATTAAAATATGTTTGGATTTTGTTTTCTTCAAAATTTAAGTTGAAAGATTGAACATTTTACTCATTTAACTAGTGTACAAATTATATTTATTTGTTTCTGTTTAAAATAATGTTATTATATTGTCAATGGAATAACAAAGTATCTTTGATTTATAATAATCTGTGTTATTAGTATTATGTCTTGCACTAACCATTTTAATTTAATAACTATATTGTTTAACATTTTTTTAAATAGTTTGAAGTTCTGCTAGATTTACTACTTATTCGTTATAGTTCGTGTTTAATTTAAAACATTTATAGTAAATGAACTCTATAAAATTAATTTTATTGAAGGTATCAGAACTACTTAAAGTTTAAATATATATTTTATATAGTTTAATTTTAAAATTTACAAATTATTTTCTGTATTAAAATTGAGTAGATGATTTGAAATTTCAACTTTAAAAGTTAGAGAATTCTTAATTTTGAATAATTTTAAATAATGTAATGAAAATTATTTTCCCAAAATTATTTTAACTTAATTGTATTGAATTTATTTATTTAAAGGTTAATTTAAAATGGTTTAATTTGAAAATGGTTTTCTTAGTTGATCCAAACACAATGTTTAGTAAATCTACACTAATTCTAAACAAAAATTGTTTAAAAAATGTATTAATTTTTTCATAAATTTGTTTGATTTAATTTGTATTATTCGACTACTTATATTTTCGGGATAAGCGTAGGCTACTGTGCCAAAATTAGAATCTGCCAAAACCGTCCAGGCTAAAGATAGTAAACTGAACTGGCCAATTGAAATTTGATACATTCAATGACCTACATTCAGTATAAACCGAGTCCTAATCACATCAAACCATTGTCAAATAATCTTTTCATTCTAGTGAGTATTAGAAGCTATAATTACGTTAAAAAATCATTTCTTATTTCTTAACACTGACACCTTAGTTGTAAGTACAGCTTTAACTAATTTTTTCTTAAAAATACAAATCAAATTTTACTTAAGAAAATTGTTTATCTTCAATTGAGTTATTTTCTTCGAGCATGTATTGAATTGAATTTTAAACTTTGTGTTTTTAGGAAAAAGTGTTAATAACGTGTTATTTGTGATTTTAAAACTTTTCTTAGATTGATAATTTAACACACATGCAAACTGATACATAAGCTTGTTAATTATTAAATTAAAATTACATTAATGTTAAATTTACTTTAATTTTAAAATGTTATTTCATTGTAAATGATAATATTTAACGGTATTGTACTTGGAACCGATAGGATCAAACTTGAAGAATATCAATTAAATTTTTTTAAGAATAATGTAGCCTAATTACTTCATATTAATTAACTAGAACTGCCCCATTAGCGTTACCAAACTAATTATATACATCAGGTAACCCATTTTCAGTATACCTTATATCTGTAAATGGTCTCTTAAACATTTAAGTGTCACCTTATTGTAAATATTAAAGTTAAAAATGGATCTTAATTTAGTTTAATTAATATAATTATTTCCCCAAACATTTATTTATGATTGGTATTATAAAAATCAGAAATAAATTAAACTAATATTAAATAAATTAAGATTTAACAGTACTTTATCAGATACTGTGGAAAACTGACGTCAACATCATTTTTAGAGCTAATGTTTGTGTAAATTGTGTACCTGAGGATATCTACTTCCAATTGAAACCCTTCTTGATTGCATACATTATATTGCTTGGTTTGAATATATATATTTCTAATAATATACTTGAGTAAGCAATTACTACTTGCAATTAAAAT
>JAGFPH010001436.1:169440-195578 GCA_018207615.1 Philaenus spumarius
GCTTACATTATATTGCTCTGTTTGAATATATATTTTCTAATAATATAGGCTATTTGAGTAAGCAATTACTACATGCAATTGAAATGCTCCTTGATAGCATACATTCTATCGCTCCATTTAAATATGTATTCGTCTAGTAATACAATTGAGCAAACAATTACAAAGTAAATACTTAAGTTTTATGGAAAAGGTTTGGTTAAGTTTGGCCAGTAAAAAATCAACTGCCAAATGTGTGTGAACGGTTTATGATGTATGGAAGTATTTAAAAAATAAATAAATCAGGAATTGAATGACCATTGCTACCAATCCATGTAACGTTGTTGTAGAGCTTGTGTTTGTAAAACGTTAGCACCTGATGTTAGAGATTAGCAGTCGAAACGCGTCCTGTTTAGGGCACACCCTATAATTCCGATTTTCGTTGATTGTTTGGCAATACAATTTTTGTAAGCAATTCAAAAAGTAATGTTCGGTAAAAATTGACATTTAAACTTGATGTTTTATTTTATAAAACACTAAATATTTAGTTTGCTTGAAAATCGCTTGTCTTAATTTTATGTCCACACCTTTCAGAAATGATTTGTCCAGTTTCATCCAAATTGACTTGTTAATTAAAAACTGACTGATTAACAAAGGAACTTATTTTTTTGAAAATTGAAAGGCGGTTAACAATTTAAACTAAAGAGTCGATTAACAAAAATAATGTCGTCACACAACTAACATACCATTTAAATTTTCATTAAGTTTTTGAAAATTATTTATCAAAATTAAATCATAAAAATATTTCTTTTTAAATAGGTTCAACCCAGCCATACTGGTTAATTATAGTATCCAAACATATAGTATATATAAGATGTTAAATTTCAAAGCTAAAACCTAATATAAAACGATTGGAAACAAAATTGTTTTAATGAAAGACGAAGAATTTAAGGTGAACGATTCCTTGATCGACGTCAGCTAATTAAACCAAAGGTTAAACAGTATAAGTAAGTGGGGCAAGAGTTAAGAGCCCCCCGCCCCTCCCTACAAAATGCGTGCGAAGCCACAAGCTAAATTTGGCCGAGCGGGTCGCCAGGCTGTCGGTCTATTCCCGTAACAGCTGGGCGGTTCTCGCGGAAAATCCTACACATATTTTTGAAGCTGATATTTTATAGAGGTAGAAATATTGGTGGTGGAATTTTATTAAGTCAGAATATAAAAATAACTGAACTGCTCTGGTTTAGTAATGACATCAAATATAGATCTGACAAGTTAGTGTTTCATTTCATGAACCTTTGCATAGGTTTAAATATTTGTCGGAAAGAGAGGATGTTTTCATTCATATAAAATCAACGATCTTAAAAATGAGAAGAACTGATTAAATATTTTCCTATTTTTACAAAACATTTAAACGGAAAGGAATTAAAATAATCAAAATTTACTAATTTTGAATACAGTTTTGATCAAAACCCTTCGTTACCTACTTTGAAATGCATTTTATTTATGTTTAATAAACTGTAACTTGTAAAAAACAGAGAATTCTAATAGTATATAAATTTTAACTAAATTTTATTAAACTGTAACATTTCATTTGATTTATACTTAATAACAATAAATTGCATCAAGTACATTTTAAATTATTTTAATTATTAAAAACAAACCTATAACAATAACCAAACGAATGTTTTGTAAAGAAACTATAATATTTTCCTTTAACAATTTCGGCATGACAGTATTTTAAAATAAATGCGTTTTATCTAGCACATAACAAACTTTACTTCATTGTTTATTAAAATGAATAGTGTTACTACTGGACCTATTTAGATCAAAAAGGTGTCATTAGATTTGTCGTGGTAACAAGGATGATATATTCTATGTTGTTTATTGGAGAAAACGTATTATTGGACTCTGGACTCCGAGGGGACCTTTAAAATTTTAGAAACCAAACCAGTGAAAAATCATGATGATGATGATGAAAGTCGTGATTTTATTTGTAATAAAAGTATAAATAAAATTATGTTTTCATGATTGTTTAAAGATAATCATCAATAGCAAAAGTTGGCACTCATTTAAGACAGTAAACAATTATAAACTACAACACTTACCATTCACAAAAAGTAAAAAATTAATGATTTTTTATTTTAAAAACATTACCACTAAATCATAAGACAAAAATAAAAATACTCGAAAAACATTTTTTATCACAAAGAGAACCATAAATTCATAAATTTTGGAATTACTCCAAGATCAGAGTAAAGTTATTGTATATGATTAAATTTTGATTAAAAATTTAATGAAATATATTTCATCATTTAGAATATATATTTGGAGAAACATTCTCATAACTTTGATTATTGGTCACACATCTAAAACAATCAACAACTACAGCAAGAAACACTTATAAAACGAAAAAGTATCTTTCGATACACAAAACCTTCTTCGATAGAGTGGCTTATAGTTATACAAAATACTCATTAACCAAATAAACAAAGTATTAATTAACGATATTATTGTCATTCTTAACCATCACAAAATGACAATTAATTAAACAAGATTTAAGTTAATGAACTTTAATTAAATCAAGTTTTAAAAAATATCTACGAAAGTAGTTAAAACTGACTAGTGTTATAGTTTGACTATTGTAGCTCGTGCATCACTGAAGATGGCGACTTTGTCGTTGAAACGCGTTTGAGTTAATAAACGTATTAGTTGTGAGATTTTGTGTTCTAAGTTTATTCTATCTAGTTAAAATTGCATTATTACAAATTATAAAGAGTATTAACAAAGAAAATATTGTCAACCCCATTAGAACATATGAATAATATGCCATTCTGTTACAAGCTAACGATTCATAATATGAATTACACTTGTTTACCATTCTTTACAATTTTGAATGAGGTTTATACTTAAATAAGTCAGTATCATGTAATCAGCTGACTATTATATTTGGGTAAATATTACTAACTCACAACTGTTATCGGTTTAAATATGTAAATCGTATTTATAGAATGTGAAACACAAAGCTTATACAAACAAATATTTTCTGCTCCTCCTCCTGCGTTTAATCACTTGGTCAGTATTTAAACCTATTAGTACCTCTACCTTAGGAGAACAAACCCTAGAAACCTGGCTCTCGTCTTTCGCATCAAATTAAATCTAAATGTTGCAATAATTTCAGAAAAGAAATATTTAAGTTATTATTTAAATAAACACAGACACAATACTATACATTAAAACCAAAACCATCTCTAATAACTTTACTTATATAAAATCTTTGAAACTAGGATACCTGTTGACATTCTATTTTATTTTTCACAGAAGCTTTCAACAATCCGTGTTTAACACAAAATGGTTGCCTGTTTTTAACTGTGTTAAAGCAAACAGTCTGATACATTACTAGGAAAACTTATTGATCAATATTCCATACCCAAATTTAAATATTCTTTTTAAAATTTCCTTAACGGTTTATACATAAATAATTATCAATTTTGAGGGAGTTGTGGTGTTACATCACTCGTAAATAATACAATTTAAATCTGCTACATCAAGTTCTGTAATTCTTTGAACCATTACCAACGAAATTCAATTTTATATAAAGTGAAAGTTATAAAATTTATAATTTATATGTCAAATGCAAACCTGTGTTGTTCTCTGTTAATAATAGTCAAGCCCCATCATTATTTCTATTTATTATTTATTTAAATGAAACAATTTTTTTATATTATTAAGTAAAATTTATACAATGTAAATCCCGGCTTTTAAGATTTATTTGTGTAAAGAAATTTATCCAGCTTTTGACACAAGTTGAGTACAGCTGAGGGGAACGTCAGGGGTAGAGTAGTCAAAGCAGATTCTCGTATGTTTGGCGTGCAGTATCATTCAATAGTACGGGGTAACAGGTACTCTTCCCCGCTTGTCATCGAGTCTTTCCAAACTTTACTGGCTTTTATAATATTCTTATCCTGCTGTAATAAACAAAATTCATATTAAACTAAATTTAATGAATACTACATGTATTACAATGCTTGTTTGCAGAATGTCCTTTTTTGAAATATCTTTTCTGAAAATTATTATCAATTTTTTTCATTCCTTTGTTCAAAAATTGACTATTTTTAAAAGAGCTTAAATAGTAGTCTTATATTTTTATAACGGATATAAAATATAGCAATAGCAACAGTAAGGATATTGTAAATGGAGGAGCGACAGCAATACCTTCATGGGTTTAAAGCTGTGTACATAAACGAAGAAAACTAATCTTTCGACCATTGAAACGTTTGAAAAATTAAGCGATAGACTTATTTTTAATTTTTGGCCAACGAAAACGTATGTCTACAGAATAGCTGACTTATAGAAAAGGTTTAGCACTCTTTCCATTTGATTTAATATCTCAGAAACTCTATCTACAAAATAATTAAACACGCTTCAAGTTTATATTCGTGCATACTTCCAGACAAATCTGTTCACTCTACTTAAAATGTGATGATACAAGTTTAAATTACATTACTGGTCCTTTCGTCATGTTTGTCCTTTGTTTTGTAACAAACTCAAAATTAACTCAAACATTATCCAATCAGTAAAAATTAACAATTGTTAACTTAAATTTGTTTGTATGTATATAGTTCATGATGTTATACTATTGTTTGTCTGCTCGATTAAAATAAAACAATATAAACCTAATACTTTTTAACTAAAGCTAGTTTAACTTACATTAAAATTTAAATGTAAGCACACGAACAACCCTACGAAAGTCTATTTTACTCTATAAAATAAAGAAGGATTTGGTTTACCCTACCAATAAACACAAGGAAATTCAAAGATTTGTAATCACATACAAGATTATAAACAAAAAGTGGTTAGTGGGTGGTGTAATCATTTAGTGCGTCGCTTGCTTGCAACGAACTTACGCGTTTTCCAACCTAGTTCATCAAGGTCTGACAAATATTATCCTCACACCTTAATTAGTATTATTATAAAAGTAAAACAAACGAAACAACAACAACAAAAGTTACACAGTTTTACAGATAAGCTGAAACACTTTATACTTTGTTCGCGGAGTCTGCAGAATCTAAACATATTTAGCTACAATAATATTTAAGTAAGTGTTACATGTATATATAGAATAGGAATATAAAAAATACGTTTTGGCAACCATGTGCTGTTTAGTGGAAGTAATTTTAGAAATACGATTAGACTTTCTCTACGCAGGCAGTGTTTGATGTTCTCGTGTTTTATGCCAGATGTGGGGAAATAAAACCACCATCTTGTTAGAGCCATAACCTCACCAACAACGTCTATGTTTTATCTCTTGTTTTAATTTAATGTTTCTTAACTACTGTTAGAATCAAGTAAATAGTTTTAAAACTGGTTTACCTTCGATAGATTTATTTGAAAGTAGTTTAAAACAAACGGTAAGTTTTATTCCCGACACAAAAATTATTTGAGTACGTTTTATTAACACAACACAACTTTGATAAAATTTATTTAGTCTACTATGCAACCAAATAAATACACAGAATTGTGCATATGAGTTCCTAACCTTAAAAAATCCGTTTAGTAAAGACAATACCGTAAATACTTTAATTTTTTGTTGGTTTAGACGCAATTATAACATTTTAACATTGCATTTGTATATTTATTTAAACTAGTAGACCCGGCAATGCTTCGCTATTGCTATTGCTTGATTTACCTAACCTAAAATTATATTCAGTTTTTGATCCAAATCAGTTGTTGATCAAAATCAGCTGTTTTAAGCTTTTCATACGAACAGCTGTTTTTTGTGCCCCTGATAAAATCAAAAGAAATCTTTCTTGTTCTTCCTTAAGATTAACATTGAAACTTAGAGGGCCACTGGGGCGTATCCCTGAGGACCAATGTAAATTATAACGGGATTCTGCTCATCTACAGGACACTACCTTTCTAACGGTATGCGCGAATTTCTCCTACGATGCACACAAGCTGAGAAAAAAGGACGACAAGTTTTGTGCTTGCCTATTAATATATAGATTTTAGTTGAATTTTGTTCGTTTGTATCTTTTAGAAAATTAAGAATTAGAGGTATTATAAAATATTGAATTGGAGAACTTTCAAAAATAGATTTTGGCAATTGCGTTCCGACTATAATTTTAAATGTACGAGTTGTAGTTTAATATAAGAACGTCCAACTTTAATTTAGTTTAAACTGAATTAAAATCTGACCTTAAAGCTTGAGCCAAAATAAAAGCGCTTGAAGCTCAACCGTTTTCCTCCAGAGCTCTCATTAGATACATCTGAATAAGGATTATAATAAGAAAGTAAACTACATTTTGTAGAAAATAACAAATTGGACAGTATCAAAACCAGCTCAGTCGGATAATTCCATCAAAAGTTAAAATCCTGATGTAAGTGAGTTTAGGTTCTGTCTCTAAGTTGTGTGAAATCATTTTCATCAATCGTGTTTGGTCTAAATTTTAAAATTATAAAAATTATAATACAGTTACTAAAGATCTGTATTTATTCAAATGTGTATCAAAAGGAAAAAATCTTTCACGAACTACTTTATTTCACGTTTATTTCTCAATCCCGATGGGTTATGCGTGTACATTTTTGAAGCTATAATGAATGTAAATAGCTTCTAAGTTCAACTGTAGTTCTTTCAATCCACTTCACCGTCCCGTGGTTAAATTTAAATGAAAATGGTTGACAATTTAGTATCTTTTAACTTATTATATGTTTAAGACATGTTTTAAATTAGAAAATCAGTTAAAACTTCCATAGTACTAAAAATTCATTATCCGTTAAACAAATTAATATTTATTTCATAACCATAGTGATCGAAAATCATAAAATACTGGTTAAATAAATCTGCTTGTATCAACTGTCTTCTGAATCGCTTTTTATTACATTATATTTACAAATATTCCTCTAATTAATTTATTGAACAACATTCAAATTTAAATTTAAAACTAAAATAATATAAAGATTTCGATTTCAAGGGTAAAAACGTAACAACAAATTAAAATCAATGTCCACTTAGCAACAAAATAATTAAACATAACAAACCTTCTAAGACTATGCATTCCATTATCTAATTTCGAACTCGACTAATCCACGTAACATGTCACTTGACCTGAGTTAAGTCACCGTTGGCAATACATCTTACACTTTGGCCGCCTTCTACACAAGGACACTTAAAAATAACCGAATACTATCTACATGAGTGCTTCTCTTTGCAGTACCTTAAACAGCAGTGCTCATCAAAGTTAACCACAACATGACGAGATGAGATGGAATCTCGTTCAATATTTATAACCATAAAATCTGTTTAACATGTTTGTGAGATTAACTTTACTGTTGCCCGTTTTTACACGATCGGTCACAACTTCGTTTTATAGTTTTGTTGAATTGCTTTTAACTGCATTCTCTCAGTTAAAAAAAAATATTTATTACAAAATTAAATCTTCTTGTTTAAGTAATAACTACAGTAAACAGATAAAGAAGTTCTATCGTACAACTGTTTAAAATTAACTTTATAATGAAATGGCATTATTTAAAATTTATTTTTGGAAGATAAATAACAATTTTGCAACTAAGTTAACAGATTAAATTAGAGGTTATCAAAACAAATTAGTTTTAACAATATTGCAGACAACTAAACCGTTTGGTGCTACGTCAAGAATACATTTATGTTCAAAACTGTACTTTTTATATTTATTGTTATTTACGACCTTAAGAGCTAATCATAAAATACCGTTTTTCAAATCATAAAAGATATTGATGATAAGTCAACAATTTGTAACTGTAAACTTCTATCAAGAACTCCTAATTAAAGATAAGAAGAAACTTTTGAAATTTACTATCCTACTGAACAATTTTAGATGAAAACCGTTAGGGCTGTTTTAGATAAAATAGCAGATACAGTTTTGTTTTTGTTATTACATTTTTGAATTTCTAAGAATGAATAACGGAGTCTACAGGTTTATGCGAAACATACTCATACCTAACAATAATTTTAAAACATCATATTTTTAGACTACTTTTAAGCTGGCTATACTCCCCATTCGATATTCTTTTAGGCGCAGCACAAATTCAGAACATTACGAAAAATTCTATCAAACTATTAATCCCATGTGTGTTAAAATGAGATTAAAAGGTTAAACCGATAACTAATATAAATATTTTAATTATTTCCTTAATTATAGTATATAATAGAGTCATTATTAATATAGTCTGGTTCATATTTGGTGAAACTATACTTCACCACTTCACTTTAAAAAAAACACATAAAAAGCAACTTTAACAATTCTTTCGCTCTGATTTCTAGGGTTATTACTGATTACTGCCACAGTTGAATACAAATGGAACGTATACTTGATTAACTTTCAGTTTTTTTTGTGATTTTAATTTACAAGAAAATAAATTTCTATTTCCTAATTTAAAAGAAATCAAATTCGAGAGAAATGCTGCAGGTAAATTGATTTTAACTTTGACCCGTCGTGACAACAGATTTTTACAAAACATATAGACTAAAAATAAAACGTATATCGTAAATTACTGTAAATATAAAATTCTTATAAAGAATAGTTTTTATAATGATGAAATAAAGATGTCAGATAATATTTGGCCACAGGTAACTTGCGTCTTCTTGTCGATGTTAATAAATCTTTCGTAATAAATAGTCTTAACAATTTTACTTCGTACCTAAAAAATGTAAATATTCTGAAATTTGTGCTATAAAATTTGATAAAACGTAAATAACAAAGCTTACAAGAATCCAAATGGAATCCTTATACACTAGTCTTTTGTGTAGATAAAATTTAAAAAATCTAACAGATACAAAGTGCAAAACACTAACGTAGGTATAATTGAAACAATTTTGTCGTTCTTTCAATTCCTTACGTTTTCAGATTTTGTTTCGTTTTAGGAGATTTAAGGCAAAAAGCATCTGCTTAGTACCCCTTTATAGAATTTACTTCACAAAATCAACGGTATTCATTTATATTTAAACATGGAGTATCAAGCTTAATCTTAGTTTTCTAAATTGTGAGTGTTTTCATATTTGTATCATTTATCTCCATTGAAAATGTTTAACCGTTGTAATTATGATGACATAATCTGATATCTTCATTGGATCTAATAAATTTTATTCATTTAAGTTACAAAATACAAGACTAAATTGAATTAAAATCATTTGATTGATTATGTATTAGAATGTATTACAAACTTTTTGTGATAAAGAATGGAGCCTTGCTATTTAAATAAAAATAGTTCTGAAATACTTTAAAAAAATAACTATAACCTGCAATTAATTATTTATGTACAGGTTGTAATTGAGTTTCATTTCAGAATAAGTAATTTGATAAAGTTACCTTGAACAAAGTGAATTTGTGCTGGCCGTTTTCGTCCGTTGTGGGGGTGCCTGGCGCTATTCTCGGACCCCGAAGGTTAACCATTCGCCCGGGTTATTTCCACAAGTCCCGGGCTGCTATCACATCAATTAAACACAATCGTTTTACTTTGTGAATCATGAACTTATAATTAAATATTCTGAATGTTTTCTGTAGGCAAAACAGTTGTTAAATTATAACGAGAGCGGAACTATAATCACACAAATTTGAAGAACTAGGCTTCTATAAACTCGATTAATAATGATTACTCTGTTTTAATCATACAATGGTTAAACTTACACAACTTAATCGTAAACATAGTGATCTTAAACAAACTCGCAATCAAAACATAAACAGACTGGGAAACATAACTTTTAAGAAAAACATAAAAGACTTTTATTGTTCCAAACAATATACATTTCTAAAGAAAATATAAACATATTGTCAAAAAAGAAAACATTTGAGCTTGAAGAGTGAGAAGGAATTATTTTAAAATAATAATAACAATAGTTATAACGATAGTTATAAGTTTTTAGTTGTGGCTCATGTATCACTGAGGATGACGACTTTGACTTTGAAACGCGTTTGACCATTAAACGTATGTGTGTGAGAATTAGTGTATTGTTATTATTATTTTCAAATAAAAAAGGAAATAAGCAATGAGCTTGGAAAACAAAATAATATATCTGAGAAACTAGTAAACATATTTTCCAATTTGTCATTAAAAAAATATAATTCAAGACGAGACTTAAATAATTAATACAATTTCATTGAGAAAGAAATTGAATCCTTTCTCTTTGAATTCTTAATTTGTATATCATTTTGTAAATCACTTTCATCACATCCAGTTGAATCTTGTCTTGAGCTTTCCTAGTTTTACTTGTGGTTTTCATAAGAAGGTTTGGGGCATTATTGTATTTATTATATTTTACTTAACCCCATGTGTGATGTAAAGAGTCCGTCAGTTACGACTAAATCACGCTTCAAACAGCTGCTTGTTTGAAACGCTTAGATCAGCTGATTGTTTGTTGTAGCAGATTAATTTCAATACTACTAAACAAAATTGTATTGTTTAAATGTAGGCCAGTCGGTAAAGGTCAATTTAGACCAAAAGTACAGTAATTTGCAATACGGCTGAATTTTTTTTTATAAGTACATTAAAGTATGTAGATTAACATAAAAAAAGTTTACCAGTCTATCGATTTCCCAAAGTCGAAAAAAAAAATCGATTATCATTTTTTTTTCGATTATCCTTAATATGTCGAGCTGGGATGAAGATAGAGGAAAATAAAAAATACCAATTTTTTACCAAAATACGGCCGAATTTTAATATATCGAATTGAAACTTGACATAGGAGTTAAAATATATATTTTAAACATTTATGCTGAGTCTCAGCTTGTTATCTTGAAAATTACCCGATCTAGAGCCACTTGGCTTATTAATGGGTTTCTCGATTTTAGGAGTACCGGACCCACCAATTCATTTTAAACAGCTCCCGTTTAGAAAATTTTCAAAATATCAACCTGAAAGTTTTTTTACAAGTTAAATATATATATTCAAACAAGTTCAACGAGTATAAACCTTTTTCATTATTTACTTTTAAAAGCACAAGTAAATTAAAAAAGTATAATTTTAGACCTTTTTAGATTTTTCATCAAAACGTATGAGTTAATCAGCTGCAGATTAGTTATTTTTTTAAATATAGTTTTTAAAATAAGTATAGAAAAAAAATATTGTATTTTTAACTTCTGTACCAATTTTTAAATCGATATGTTAAAAAATGTCGAAAATGGAGTCGTTGAATCCAAAAGTGTTATAGTTAAAACGAGATAGGTAAAACAGAAGACTATTTTCAACCGCCTCGTTTTTAAAAATAACAAGAAAAAAATCATTCATACTTACTAAGAATATTTATACTGGTGTACTCAACTTGTAAAACAAATTTGGTGTTGATATTCCAAAAATTTACGAAACTGGAATAGATTGAAATTAGTTCGTGGGTACGGTACTCCTAAAATCGATAATCGAAATCGACTCCTAGATCGGGTCATTTTCAAGATAACAAGCTGAGACTCAGCATAAATGTTAAAAATATATATTTTAACTCCTATGTCAAGTTTCAATTCGATATATTAAAATTCGGCCGTATTTTGGTAAAAAATTGGTATTTTTTATTTTCCTCTATCTTCATCCCAGCTCGACATATTAAGGATAATCGAAAAAAAAATGATAATCGATTTTTTTTTTCGACTTTGGGAAATCGATAGACTGGTAAACTTTTTTTTATGTTAATCTACATACTTTAATGTACTTATAAAAAAAATTCAGCCGTATTGCAAATTACTGGTAGTTGTAACCTATACCGACTGGGCTAATAGGATTCACAGACTAACGTATACTTCCGATTCTACTAAAAAAGTAAAAAAAATTTTCTTTCCATTTTCTAAAAATGAGTGCCAACGATAGTTTACCGTCTGGTATAGAAAATGAAGCCGCCAACATTTACTTTGGGGATTGCAATAACTGCGTATTTAACATAAATTGTACACCACGTAAAAATCTGTTTCAGATGCTAATTTCAATGTTTGCTTATTAGTGCTATCTTTGGTTAATAATAAAATAACTAGGGGAGACCCCTGCGTGCTCCGCACGCCAACCCCCGGTGCGACCTTCTAAAAACATATGTTATGTTTTATTTATAATAAAAGTGTAGGATTAATAATAACCTCAAAACTAAGATGGTAAATAATGTTAAATGTTCAAATCAAATTATTTCTTATATTTTATAACAGCAGTAATAATAAAGGTTAAAAGAACCAGTAAGGCTCAGGTCTACACTTAATAAAAAACCTAACAAAAAAGTTATAAATAATAACCTCAAAAGTAAGATGGTAAATAATGTTAAATGTTCAAAACAAATTAGTTCGTAAATTTTATAATTTGAATAAATAATTCATTTCCTCCCTTATAAAAATCAATATTTACTTCCACAAAGCAGCTGTATTAGTTAGTTTCTTATTATAAACAGCTGTTTTTTATTAAAATGTTTTTATAACCTTCTGAATACTGTAATCATCGTTATTTACATCCACGAAATCAGCTGGATTAGTTTGTTCCTTATTATAAACAGCTGTTTTGTATAGAAATGGTTTTTAAATATTTTCCATGTTAATCTTATGGGGAAAACCCGACCTTTGAGATTAGCTCACGCCATTAAGGATAAGAATTTTTGACATCTAAAACCTTATTGCAAAACTACGAAATGAGACGAATTTTTTGAAACCTCAAACATTAAAATTGGTCCAGCAATAAGGGAGGAGTTGTGTTTACAAAAAATTGCTTCACGTATTATATATAAAGATATTTGCATGCCGTTATAGGATCACTTATTTGTCTGTCGCAGTCAAATTTTTCAAGAAAAAATAAAGGTAGCTGTAATAATACTTGTCATACTTTGAAGCACGCTTACCCACATATAGTCCAAACATCTTTACTAAAAAACTAATTTCTATAAATTTATGGAGTGAGGCGAAGCTTGACAGTACACAGAAAATAATATGGTATAATACTGTAGCGCGAAGTATCGTTTAAGGTCGCCAGAAGTATTTTTCTTCTAACTGCAGCTAAAATTTAGAAATAACAGGTTCTTATCTGTCTAGTATATAATAAATTCCTGTCATTCACGCAATAACTCCGGCAGTACTGCGCAAGCGTCAGGAGCTAGGTCACTGATACCCCTACACCTCTACTCCGTCCCAAGTACCTTTTTCCTAATCAATATTGTCATTTCCATAAAATATCAGAATATTCAGTGATCTAATTGTATTTGTTTGACCGCGGGTGTTGGTGAGCACAGAGCAGGGGCCTCTAGTATATTTTACAGAAATATTATACCGGAAAATCGGGAAAAGTTATTAGAATGTGTTTTTATACATACTATACATATAACTAGTTTGAGTTAATAAACGTATTAGTTGTGAGATTTTACGTTCAAGTTTTATTTCACAAGTCAAACTCAATAATTATTGATTTATATACCGGGTGTCCCACGAAGAGGTCCCTATTTTTGAATTAATATATTAGATGGACCGAACACTCTACAAACCTGAAACTCAACAGTCCTAACATACACATATGTAAAAGAAATACACCTGAGTATCAGTTAATTCTGACACATTAGGACAAAATGGCGGGATATCAAAGAAATAGTACCTTTTCGTTAAAATAGTTTTATTTGCTTAAGTGTTACAACATAATTATTGAATTTTAACGATGTTACTAAGCACTAAACAACGTTAGGGAATTAAATATATAAGTAACTCATAAATAAATTAAATCTATTTGATCCATAAACCTTATTCAAACTGATGTCCATCGATCGCAATGCACTGATGACAACGAAATAGAAAACAGTCATACGCTTTGCTGAACAACTCTCGAGGTATCAACAACAGTTCCTCTTCGATCATCCTCATTAGTTCATCGTCTGTCGCAATGTTATGACCTTCTCCTTCAAGAAGCCCCACAGAAAAAAGTCACAAACAGTCAAGTCTGGAGACCTTGGGGGCCAGTCCATGAAGCTGCTGCCACGACCTATCCAACGGTTAGGAAGATTTTGGTCCAAAACTGCTTTGGCCACATTAGCATAATGCGGAGGAGCTCCATCCTGTTGAAAAAAAAACGTCTTTCATCTCAGGCTGAGAAAGATGAGGACTATTTTATTTAAAATAGTCTAAACAGCTGTAGCTGTTCCTATTCTAAATAAAATTAGGTTTACCCTTAAAATACGATTGCTGATTTTGTTGTTTTTTTGTTTTTCCGCCATTTTGTTTGGATCAGTCAGAATTAACTGATACTCAGGGGTATTTCTTTTACATATGTGTTAGTCACGACTGTAGAATTTCAAGTCTGTAGCGCGCTCTATTCGTCTGTCATATCAATTCAAAAATAGGGACCTCTTCGTGGGACACCCTATATACTTTGTTTGATATCCGTTTTTTTTTTCTAATACCCACCTTCAATGTATAATATATTTTCACTATAGTTATTGGTTAAATAGTTAATGCAATATGGTGTGTTTTTGAAGTTTGAAAGCGTTGTATTTACTAATATCAGTTTGGTAACACTTTCTTTACGGCTTGCGAGACAAACTCGTGTTAGGTAACAATATCAGACCATGTGCAGTAATATATCTAATAACGTTTAAGTGCGTATTTATAATGCACCTATTACAAATCTAACAACATGTTTGCTTGTATGCTTTCAGGAACATCTGGAAAGCGAGTAATACAAAGATCGAAACAACATGGTTCTCTTAAGGCAACATTTGGACATGATAGGCAGACACGAGCCAATTCAGAGGAAGGCCAGGTTTTGGCAATCGTACGTCAGAGCTCTCAAAGGTAAATTTAATGTCTCCAAGATTGTACGGAATTGTTGGCACACTGGTGGAGAAAACTTGTTACGCATTATTGCGTGACCGGTCGACTCCAGGTTTGCTGAACATAAATATAAAGTACACAATTTATAAAAAAAAACTGGAAATTGTAAAATGTGTTTAGGATTTATGGCATTGTATTTTATAATATTTGTCTATTCTTTAAAATTCGTATGTATTCTTTTTTATACAGAAATGAATAGCAAATTAATAAAATATACAAACACTAGTGTATTCAGTACAATTTAAAATCCAATTAGAAACGTAAATTAAATTAAACAAACTGATAAATTATTAACTTACAGAACAAAAACATTATTCAAATTCAATCAAACAATGCAATATATCAGATTTAGAAATTAAATTTAACTTATGTATTATAGTGACTTTAAGTAAAAAGTAAAAACTAATAAGTAAAAAAATCATTCATTTTTAACAGTTTTGTGTATGTGTATTTAAAAAAAACATTTGCATTATTTAAGGAATAAATTCATAAAGCGGATTTTCATTTTGGATTGACATTTTTTAAACTCCACGCTGTGTTGGTGTCTACCAAAGTCATATCATTTATTGTGTGTTGGCCGCACAACTAGCAGGATAAGATACATAATAAAATAAATGAAAAAACCCTTTTTTTAAACATGCTTTCCTATCCATGAATAACATAGACTAGAACTAAAACAATATCCCACAGATAAAATCAATTCTTCCTCAGCGAATCTGATATTGTAATGACACTTGATAGCTTGCAATCTTTTTACTTTTCACAAAATAAACACACGCATGGGGCGTGATGTTTTCGGAACTTCGCAAGAGTACGCCCACTGGTTTTTGGGTGTGTTTATTTTGTGAAAATTAGAAAGATTGCAAACTATCAAGTCTCATTACAATATCAGATTCGCTGGAAAGAATTAATTTTATCTGTGGGTTATTTTTATTTTTTTAGTTCGAGTATTTATGTTATTCATGGATAGGAAAGCACGTTTAAAATTTTTTTCCATTTATTTTATTTTTTACTTTTTAGTTACAGTCATAAATTGGATTTTTATGAAAATGTTTGGTCCTCAGAGCCAACCCCAACCCCCATCTGAGGGTTTATTTTTTGGTTAATATACTTATGCGAGAACGCAGTTGTAACGCGATGTGCTTTACGGAGCAACCCGAGGCGTTCCGGAAAGAGCCGAGGCGACCGTGCACTGGTCCACGAACCGGTCGACCGGTAGTGAGTTGAAGAAAAGCATGTAAAAAGGAAGGATAATTTGTTTTATATCTAATAACCAAACTGACCATTTACTCTTTTTCTGTAAACGAAACGCTTTTTTTTTTTTGTGGAGTACTTTAAACGAGATAGAAAATACAAAGTTAAGATAATTTTAGAATATAACCATGGCAATAGTTTGCAAACAATAATCTCTGAGAAAATACAGAGACTACTTAAGAACAATTTGTTTCTATCATTTCTCAAGTTTACATCTAGAAATATGAGTGTATGTTAACTTCTCACAAACCGTATGTTCTTTTATAACCGAATACATAAAATGTGACACGTATTAAAAGCTCCAACGGTCGAACTCGATTAAAGAAAGTGTAAAGATATTAACTTTGGTAGCTTCTTGCAACTACACGGTATTCCACGTTCACCGTGCAGTACAGAACGCTCATAAGCCATGTTATCCATACGTCTCAGCGGTACTAGCCAACTAAAAAACATCAACTCCCGGTCAGTTGACGCAACCCGCATGACAATAAACGTGATGTTCTTTGTAATGTTAGTAGCATGTATATTCTCCCGTAAGACCTGAACTGCACGGTGAACGTGGAATCGACTGTAGGTAGTTTGAGTGGAAGGCTACATTTGTCTTACAATTTTTTTTTGCATTTAAATAATTATATATTTGTTTAAACTTTGTTTTTATATATAATATACATTAATATATTGTTGTTGTTTTTAATAAATTATTGGCATCAAGGGTTTTCTTTGTCATTTTTGAATTTGTATAAAAATATTTATTTGTGCAATTAATTGTTTTCTTTTTATATTATTTTTTTCAATGTCTTTTTCAACAAAGTATGTCGAGATTGATTGTGGAAGAAATTATCTATACCCTAGCTTTGCTTTGTCAATGAATACAATATGCTAAACAAAACATTCCCTTCTGTTTCAGGCACAGACGATATGAAAGCTCCCGACGCCACTCATTATTCCAGACCAAGAGGCATCTTCAGGCCATTGAGTGACTTCCCATTATCCTTCCCCAAGTCCATATACGAGGATCCCATTCATGCCGGTGACCGTATCACCGTCCCCGGATACCGTTATCTACCAGTATCCCGCGAGACCTACGGAATCTCCCCCCGCAACATCTACCCCCATCATTACTCGAGCACTGATCGTTTTCCAAGCAGACCTGGTACGTACTAGACAATACCAACCGCGTTCCGTCACCGCACAGTCCGGAAACATGGTCACCGCGAAAAGAACTGTCCGCCCACTAATTGTGAAACTTTTAATGTATTTTAGTCGCTCACGATTGTTTTATATGCTTTAAAATATATACTTGAGATGTTGTTAAATGACATTTTATTTTTTTAATCGATGTTTTGTAAAAAAAAAAACTGAACGCTAGGTTAAAAGAGGAGAAAGGATGAAACAAAACACTACTCGTGCAAAACATAACACTTAAAATTCTGAAAAATGAGCTCAAAAATTGATATGGCAACTTTATTTTGTACGACAGTTCTTTTCGCCGTGCACTGTCTTGGTAGTGTTTTGTTACGATCTCGTATCCAAAGAAGTTAAGGGCTGAAGACAATACTCACTTGAAGTGAAACAAATTGTTTAGTTTGTATTTAACCGGTTTTCAAGTGAAACCATAGTAATTGTCGCAGAACGAAGTAAAAAAACGATCTGTTTTGTGTTGTATGGATGTGAAATGTTTCTAAGTAGGCCTTAAAATAAATCCGATCCTTAAATAACTCCTTCCGATCCAACATTAACAAGTACATTTAATTATACCATGTGAAAATTATATTTTATAATTGAAGTATTTTTATTCTGTTTGATTAATAAAAGTTACCATTTCAATTCTGCTCCAAAAAAGTTGTTTAACTTTGTTTTCTAACAATTAAACACACTTCGCACGATCCACTTCCAGTTTTTATGGTGGATGTTTTCTTCTTGATGTAATCGTTGCAATTTTCAATTAAAATCTGTCTCAAAATTATTAGTGTTTTTGTGAAAATTATTATTTATCTGTAGGAAAAGCCTCAACCCACGTATTTAAATTAAAAACTAGTTGCACCCACACGTTGAAATGTCCAGTTTTATTTTAATATCCATCAAACAATTCTTTAAAATCCAAGCTATTGACACTTGTAGTTTAGAGGCATACTGATGAATTGTTCAATTTCTAACGAAATCGTGAAATACACAAAACCTTTTTCGATTAAGGGGTCCATTTAAAATAATTGGTCAAAATGTATCAACCATCGAATGGAACGTACGTTATTATGAACGTGCATTTCGTTGTGCCGATATTAGCATTTTGAATTGATACCTGTAAAATTAAAAAAATTGGGTAAAATATAAAATGTCTGTTATTCCTGAGTGATCTAAGTAATTTAAAATTCCTATAATTATTTATTCGAATAAATGCAACAACATAAAGCATACATATTTGGGAAGGTTTTTTGTATGCCCTAAAAAAAATAGTCATTGTGGGTTACGAGATGTTGACAGAAGTCCAACGTTATATTGTAATTATAGAAGTTACTGGGTGTAATTTGAAGTCGTCCAAATTTTAAAATTACAAATCGTCATCGTTTTAACTGTGATTGTATAATAACAAACAATTTTCACCCCTCAAGTATTTATTTGAAAAATAACGCTTTTTAAAATAACTCTACAATATTTTGCCAAACAAATATTTTGTAAAAGTTTTTTCTTAAATATATATTATATTTATACATTTTTTATAACAGATCTCTGTCAAAACACATTTTATATTATTTATACTATACCTACTCTAGAAATCCAATCAACTACTATTTACTGTTATTTCAATGTTTACATAATTATAGTTTTTTCCTGATATAACAACATATTTTACCTTTAATTTTAACTGAATTTAAAACTTTTTTATTTAATTAACCTTGTATTTAACTGCTTTTTAAAGATTATGCTCAAACTATACAATGTTTTAAAATTAAATAAGCACAGAGTGTATGGACAATAAAATTATGTTAACTTAATTGCATGATACGTACTATGAAAATTCGAGTCCATTTATAAAATTTACTAAAACCAAAAGTCGATCGTGCGATGGCTGAGCATTCCTAAGCATTAATAAATATGTATATAGTGTGCGCTTCTTCCATTAGCTAATTTTCATAATGCTATGGAATGTCTGGCTGTGTGTTTACCTTTTAACATAACCTAAATCCTTCCATTGATAACACATCTTCTCCTAGGTTAAGTTAACTTATTTCAGCTTCAACAAGAGACGGACTTCAGTTGTGCAATAAAAAGCTTCTGAATATGTATACTACACCTATTTTTAAACTGTAAACTAACAACAACAAAAACATTACAAGTCTACTTAAATATAAAGGTTAACTAATTTGCATAGTTTGTAATTAAATACTAAATTTAAAATATTTGATTTTTTTTCAATTTTTGAGCAATGAGTTAGGTTCTTCAACATCAGAAAAGTTTATGTGAAAGACTTTTTCACCAAGAACAATACAAAATCAAATGTTATGCGCACAAAAATTACAAGAAATAATTGACTTTAAAAATAATTTAGAACGAATCATTGTTTATAAAAAAATATGTGTATCAAATAATATAATGAATTATTTAAAGCAATGTGAGAAAATATTAGCTAAGAGAATTCAAATCAGATCTTAACAAATACTGTACAATTTATTTTTGAAATACCAGGCCAAAAATAATATGTACAGTTGTCATCTCAGGTTTAGGTGGAAATCCAATACTGAGCATATTTAGTAAATTATAAACATTAATTAATAATAATATTTCAATTAAAATGTCTGGTATTCTCTTGTCGCACAGAAATTAAATTGTGTTATAGCCTTTTTTTTTTGTTATAAATGTTCATACGAACTAAAAAGGTATTTGGAAATCCCTTCTACCCAAACACGTTTTAAAGGCATAGAAAAAGTTTAAACAATTTTATTTTTTGAATATTCGATTACATAAAGATCTTTATAGTAGGTCTACATTTTGCTACAAAATCAAACACTTCATTTTTTAATATGAACCTTTTGTTGTCTTGAACAAATTAATTGCTTGATTAAAAATGTGTTTTGAAAATCCTCTAAAAAGAGTTTAATGGAATTTTTTTTGGTGAAATAAGTAAGCCTAATTCTGTTTTTCTAAATATCAGACTCAAAAATTGTATCATCTAAAGATAGAAACAAAAGAAAATATGAAGATGAAATCAGAAATTATTTTATTATTTTGCTTTAAATACGAACTAATAACAAAAATATGGTTACTCAGAACCGTTTTACATGTATTTTTAAGTTGTAATGTTTTTCCTACATATTTCAACTATCTTTATTTTTTTAATAAAATATATTTTATGCTTGATTTCATAAACGTAGTAACTCAAGCTAAATGGATTGTATGCCCTGTTGGGTTACTAAGGAAAACCAAATTATAGTTTTTGTATTACAAATTTATAAATATTTATTCAAAATGGCGTACATCTACGTTCCATCCAAGTATCTATGTTAGCTGTATTTTGCTTACTATCGAAAATCCTGATCAATCACACAATTATTCACATAACTTAATTTACTTTAAAGATTAGATTATCTATGGTTTTAATAACTAACGCTTCAAACTATAATTTACAATTTCTTTATGAAATATAGTAATATATTTATTAAAACAAACCTAATATTATTACAAAACTATTGATTTGTCTTAGCTGTAAAAATTATCAGTTTAAAAACATGTATAATATTTTCTACATAGAGGGTGTTCATAAACATCTCTATAATCGAAAGAAAACAATTGTATAGACAACAAAACAGGTAAATCTAGAAAGAAACAACATCGAGGGTAAACATAAATAACAAACAAGGGAACAGCAACAAACAAGGGAATCAGTGAGAAGAAATCAAGAGAGATTGCATGTATGAAGGACATCCGGCAAAAGCTAAGAGAATTAAAATTTAAAAAATTTAGAAGATGAAGAATAAAAATCGAGGTATGTAATTCTGTTGAGACAAACTGTATTGCATGTTGAGTTTCCCTTGAATCCTGGATCATAGAATGTAGTGACTTCCCTTCAAAACTCCGTAGATTGGCAATCGTTACAAAGTGAGACATTGTGACAATAAACTCGAAGAGAGACTGTCTAGTTATAGTTGTTTAGACCATAGATTAGTTTAGACAAATGTTGGATCTGTGTTGTGAAGATTAATGAAATATTTAGTTTTTAGTAAACATTGTGTACATTAAACATGACAAACTAAATCTGATTCTCGTAGTAGTTTAAAAATAAACCATAAAAAACACTCTGCAAAAAATAAAAATAGTGACAATAACTTGTTTCAAATGTATTGTTTATTGCAATATAGGGTATTTTTCAAATATTAAATAATTAGTAGATTAAAAAATAATGTATTGTTATTGTTTTTGTAAATCGCAAGCTTAAAAAAAATAGTTCTATTTTATATTTAATAAACTAAATAAATCATGAGACATAAAATAAACAATAAAATTAAAAAAATATAGAAAAGCCTAAATATGTATGTATTTAATAATAATTAATCTATAATCAATACTAATCTCTGACTACTTGTACATGTAAAATTGATAAATATTGTAATAGCTTGATCAAAGTAGGCCTACTTAAATCAAAAATTTAAATAATTACTAATATCATCAATATAAAAACTTCAGTAAATTTCTATTATTTAATATAAAAGCTAACGAAGGTATGATTAAAAAATAAATAATTTTGTACATTATAACCATCATTTAACATCAATAAAAAAGATTTACATAACTTTAAAATCAATCGTTTATGAATAGCGATTCATTGAAAATATGTCTCACACATGCTGAGACAAACATTTTAAATCCAATAACTTATTGAATTACTAATTTAACAAACATTTCTTAAATAACTATTTCATAAAATAATAGTTTACCTGTAATAAATGACAAGTGTTTGAGCAATAGATTCTTCAAATGTATTTTGTACTTCTAAAGAAAAAATGAATTGTTTATAAAAATAGTACGTAGTATATAGAAAATAATCTTAAGGCATACTTTATAACAATTTAAATTAGTTTAAATGGTACACTTACACCTTACATAATGTAAATGTGAGGCTAACTAACCTTTAGTGAATTTTTATCAGTTTTAAAATTGCGTATGGTCTTCTTGGAGACGGTGGATTGCTGCCTGATGGTTCCACTACTGTTGAATGACGTCACGATTTGGTTTAAACTTCCGTTAAACTATTACAAGGGATCGTTCTCTCCAAGTATTTCTTGGCATGTTTTTATCCTCTACGATTGTTGATCTTGCCCTCGATTCTTCGATAAAAAAAATCATATCACATTGGATCTTTCAAATTGCCCATAAACCTAAATTGCCCACTTTTGTAACTAAAATAGTATTATTTGAATGTCTTCCAAAAACTTTTTACATCCTGTATAGTTAGAGTACTATTTATTAGGACTATTTTGTGCTGAAATGTGTTTTTCTTTAATATTTTAAATCGAAATGTTTAGTCCCTTCTAGTAAAACTTTCTACTCATTCATCTTTTATAACATTTTCCAATCTACAAACAAAATGTAACAATATCTCTGAGGCAAAATGTTTCGTTCCCTTAAAATTGTTTTTATATTACTCTGTTTATAATATTCTCGAATAACTTATTTCCTATTTTATGATTCGACTACATCTATCTCATTACATTGTAAAACTTCTATCATTTAAAAAGGAGGAAGATATATTTTCTTATACTTGTATTCATTAGTCTTAGAAGTAAATTAATAACAACTAAATTTGTTTTTAACCAGCTCTTTTCGTAACAGAGAAAAGGAAGCCTTTTGTGTCAATTAAATGTCAAAGATACGTAAACTTTACACCTTATTTCAACGGCTTATTTTTTCCTTGAACACTTTTAATGCAAGGATCAAATACTAGTCGATTAAAAGTCGAAATGGTCTCCGAGAAAGTAATGTTTTCAAACTAGTCAAATTTTCCTTCATAACTAAACACACCTGAAAAAATGTTAAAATGTGTACTATGAAATCAAATTTGCATCTCTTGAAACACTTTTTGTCTAACACATTGGGTTAGTTTTTGTTCACCTGGTAGTTTTATCGATGCCTCCAATAGTTTTATCGATGGTGAGAAAGTTCAGTCGACAACATGGCGTTTCGTACTTTATAATGAATAGTTTTCCGAGAATTATTCCACGCGTCTCCCTTCAGTTTAAACAATACAAACAATTTTTTCTGTTTATCCTTCTACGTTCTCTCATCCTGTAGATGTTTTCCTCTTCTATCATTTCTTAAGAGATCACCTGGCTTCTGGATTGATCTCAACTAAGTTCTTCAGTTCGTCTACATCATCCATTCTTTCTCCTAGTTAGAAAAACCAATCGCTTCTTAAAGTTCTATACACCACTTAGCAATTGCTGGCCGACTTAATTTTGATTGAATGTAAGTTAGTGTACCAAATCACATTGACATAAATACTATAATGTTTGTTATGATATTAATAAATGGCAGAAGTTCCAGTCTACTTAAATAAATCCATAAACAAGTTAGATACTTTAACTGAATACTAATGTTACTGCCGAAAACGTTCTTGTTTGATTTAAATATGTTATGAATGTTTGTAATATTACTTAGATTTATTTTATAGATGAATAGAAATAGTACAAATTTAAAAATTGTAAGTAAAAATCAACAAACATTTATATTTTACATGCATGACTTGTACTTTCTTCTACTGTTTCTTTTCTTAACAGCTACTTGTGTATGTATATACGTCTAATGTAAATATTAATTTTCTTATGTGTTTAACAAATTAATGCTTTAATTTTAACCTGTCTTTATGTTTAGATCACATAAACCATTCTCTTCATGCATTCATTATTTTTACCTTCATACTTTCTAATTAATCATACATATTCAATCTTTATTTTAATATTTGTAAAATCATGAGGAACCAATTTATTATTAAAGTATTGATGAAAGAAATATGAATACATTTTACTTGATGCATTTAAATAGGTTACACATTCATGTTACATTCTGTAACCATATGTTACATTTTGCACCACCATATCGGATCTCTAAAACTGTTGGCTCACAATAACCACTTAAGGTTTATTTTTAAATTAAGCAAGATATCTTATTTTTAATAGTTTCATAGCTTCTGTAATAAATCACCATCTAATCTTCAATTGCAATTTTTGGACACTAAAAATAAAAGCGATTCATAAAACTAATTGTTTTCGAGTACAATTTTTACATTTTAGTTAAGCGTTGAAGATTAACAGGGTCATTGAAAATGTTTACCTCTCTTGCTACCAGAATATCTTATAAACTCATTGAACAAAGATAGATTTTGTCCACTAAATATGTCTCTGGTGTAATTATAACAACAATAATTCAAAACGAAGTCTAGTTCTCTGATTGTTTGTAACATATAACACATAAAAAAAAGTCTAGTTGTTATACCTGGCTTTTGAGTTGGGCAGGAGGATGGAGTGATGAACAGCAAGACTGTATATTGGAGAATTTGTCCTTAAAATATTATTTGTCTTTTTAGTTTGATTAATTTGTACTGTTTCAACATGTTCATATTAAAGACTATTCAGTACGTTAATGAACTAATTTTCGTACAGACGTTTATTTTCTGTGAACCTGTAACGCATTCATTAACTCCATTAAAGTTCAGACCCCAGATCCCACAAAAATGATGGGTTAACTCAATAATTTACATTTACTGCTTCTATAGGGCAGCGAGTAAGCATTTCCGCTTTATAACGTTTTGGATTGTTGACATTTTAGTGATAGAAAACTTAGGTAAATCTATAGATTTAGGGCTTCGAACGTATGGCATATATTCAGCACTTACATAAGGTGTATGTGGATTCCCGAGAGATTTGTCTGACAAAATCGCGAGTAAATCGCCGATTTATGATAATCATGTAAGTTGCTTGACTTCCATTTATACTCGATGGAACAATATGCACTGCGTTTTTTCTTGGACAGTTGCATTTTAGTGTAAGCATTGTGCATGCGTTCACGTTGTCACTACAAAAGTACAGAAACATTTTTTATCTGAACATTTACTTACAATAAATAACTAATGAGCTTGACTTGTGAGAAAGTAACCTAGATAAAATAAAACTTGAACACAAAATCTCACAATAAATACGTTTACTTACCTCAAACGCGTTTCATCGACAATCTCGCAACAAAAGTTATAGTTTGGTTACTGTTAACATTATCGTTGAAACGCGTTTGAGGTTAGTAAACGTATTTATTGTGAGATTTTGTGTTCAGGTTTTATTTTATCTAATTTACTTACAAGTTTTATTCACTTTCTTCAATTAGTTTATTGATCAACGTATTTCAATGACCCTGTGGTATCATACAAATGATTTCAATATTAAGGCAAGCCATTATTATTGTACAGCAGTAGAGAGCAATCTTAACCTCATTAGACGTTGTAATTCTTTATTCGAACAATATTATATATGACTTGAAAATATTAATGATTTTCATCTTTATTATTATTATTTTTTAAATTAAAATATATCTTCTTTTTTATTAAATTAATAAATATTTGAACAAATAAACTGTAGTTATTTATTTACATTAAAATGATTTTTTTTTAAATAAAACCATCAGTGGAGACGTATATAAATAAACTGATTTACAACGAGTTTACTCTTCCAGAAAAATTGATCCAATATGGTGCAACAAACCATTATTTAACCAAATTTAGAACAACCATTATTGTAGCCTAAACTTGATACTTGCGTGTTATGACTATTACAGCTAAGGACGTAATCGAAAAGGAAGTGGACACTGACGATTTCGACAGACGTATGGACGAAATCGACGATCTCTTCCCCTATGAACACCGCAACCCTCAGTACTACCGTCCTAAGACCCAGAGACCCGGAGGTCGGTCATTCAGCGTACCACCGAGGGAATTGAGGTCCAGGTCACGTGCCTTGTCTCCACCACCGCCGAGGCCAAGGGCCGTAACTCCAGCCCCTATGCAGACTCCATCTGCTTATAGCTACACTGGTAACTAAAGAAATTGTATAACATGGAGTTTGAGTT